>JAODPA010064281.1:0-11049 GCA_025585075.1 Nepenthes mirabilis | reverse complement strand
AATGAAGTAAAGAACAAGACTATATGAAAACATATAGATTATGGACAGCAAGTGGAACTCCATGACTTTTGACTTTTGAACTATGATATATGGCCAATAAAGAACACGAACCAAGAACCGAGTTTCTATTAAACTTGCTGTTAAAGATGGATGAAGAATATTGGAGTGACACTCGAGAATGCCTCCTGGGCCACGGGAGGGGACCTTTTGGTGGCACAAGAACTCTGGACTATGGCCCCGTATGCCGGGTTAAAGGCATTACCTCCCGCCCTGGGGAGCATAATGAGGGGATACGGCTTTAGGTTGTGGGGTAGCACACAACCCGTCCTCGATGTTGTCCACTCCCGTCAGGTCCCTATAGATTATATGAATTCCGAATGATTATGATGAAGACAAGATAAAAAGAATATGAACCAAGAAAAACGATATGATGATTTTTATTATGCTATATTGTGATCTATACTTTGATTATTTGTATGCTTGTGTTTTTCTACATGTGAGTATCCTGCTGGGCTTTGTAAGCTCACTCTTGCAAATTTTCAGATGACAAGCTTATGGAGGGCGAAGTCGAATAGAGTCCTATGGTTTTGCTGGTTGGAGCAGATTTTTGGAGTTTTGTTTACTTTGTTTGAGGAAACTTGTAATTTTGATTTCCGCTGCTTATGAATATTAGAATGTTTCCGTGACATTTTGGGATTTATGAAATTATTAATCTTTAGAATGCATCTCAGGTTTGAATAAAGATAAGAAAAATTTTTATGTTCACCTATTTATCCTTATTATATGATTTTTGACGACGGCTTTTGATGGTAATAAAAGTCGGGTCGTCACAAGTGTAGTCGTTATACACTTTTTATCCTACTTATGTCACTCTAAAAAATGTTTGGAGAAGAAGTATTTATAAAGAATATTAAAATTAGGTAAAAAATACACGACTATTTAGAAAATTACACCCAAGCACATGTGCAGTGAATGGGCACATCAGGTACAAAAGTGTTAACAGGCGGGCCACACCCTAGGGCACATGTGGCACTTAAGTGCATATCATGTTTGGGTATTATGAGCAAAATATACTCATACATAGCTTAAGCAAACATTTGTATGGTATTGTTGACAAACTTCATTCATACCTAGTTTAAGCACACACTACATATAGGTATTCTAGTAAAAATGCGCTCATATACAAATCAGATATAAGTTAGATATAGAATTAGAAGATGAAGCATTTACAAACTGTGAGGCTCCGGTTTTAAATATAATAATTAGGAGGTAATTATGCTAATATAACCAAAATTAGGATTAAAGTATTTGAAAAATTAAGTGCCGGAAATAAAATAGGCATGCAGGGCATGGCGCCTGATTAGCGCCTAAGGCACCACTTAGGCACAAATAGTAGAATGTTGCACTCGAGGCGGGCCCATGGTGAGGTTAGCAGAATAGGTCGCTTGAAGAGCGCCTGATGGGTGCTCGAGCAGCAACCCTTCATGTGCCTTGGCGCTCGATGGCTGCTCAAGCGGTGCTCGAGTGCCAGTTCGAGTATAAAAGCGCGTCAGGGTTTGTAATGGGCATTTTTCCGAAATTAAAGAGAGAGAGAGAGAGAATGAGAATGCGAAGGAAGAGAGAGAAGGAGGAAAATCAAGGCTCTCAGGTTTGATTTTGGTTTCGAGCTAGTTGGAGAAATCATAGATTGGGTTAAGGCAAGTGCACCCATACTCTTTTCTTCCATTCTTTTTTATTTTTGTTTGATTTTCTTCGGATATTATTATCCCGATACTCGACTCATGCATGTATTTATAATTCTCATATCTTAATTATGTACATATATGAATTTCATGTTCTAATTTGTAGATTGAGACCGATTTTTGCATTGTAACCCTAACCCTGCTCACTGATGAATTTTGCCTCTAATTTTTGAAATTTTTGGATAAATTGCGTCTAGAATACCATTACTCATGTTATATATATGTTAATTTATCAATTGGGTATTCAATTTGATAGATTTATATAAAAATCCATTCGCCAAAACCCTAACCTGCACCCAAACCTCGTTTAAGCATTTATTTTTAGTTTTATGCATAAATTGACTTAAGATTATGATTACTCATATCTTAAATTTGATAATTTATCCATTAAATGCCCGAATTTCTGATAATCATCCGATATGCATAATTTGGTATTATTCAGAGGCGAAATTGCTGTTCACCCGAGGCTTTTAAGAAATTTTACATGATTACACATGATTCAATTGTTAATTAAATTGCATAAATATTTACATATGTTAAATTGTGAAATTTAGAAAATATTGTTGTTAAGAAATTATGAAAATAATCATTATCTGGAAGGTCTACTGTCAAATTGGGCTTACGATGGTAAGAATTTTCACATTTCCTATGTTATATGATGCTTATGCATAAAAGTTTTGTCGTGAGAAGATTTAAATTCGAAAGAAAGATAAAAATTATACAAGTATTCAAAAAAAAATCTACAAATTGTTATATAAATAAATTACTCTTCCAGATGGAGAAATTGTGATGAAAAAAGTATGGTGGACGTTCCTTCAAAAGAATAAGAAATCATAAAATTAGGACCATGAATTATGTTATGAAGGGTAATATCCCTTGGCATGACATAGGTATCACAACAGAGACTCAAGGATTACACTAGTCGCATATCCTAGTCGCTTATTGTAGCGGATGATATTCTTGGTAAGCCTTAGGATATTATTGTGGAAGGACGATAACTACCCCTTGATCCCGGAGGTACATGTGGGGACATAGATGATGACCGAATAGCTACAAGCCTAAAATACAGCTAATATAATAAATGATGGTTGAATAGTTGCGGGCCTAAAATGTAGCCGATACTTTAGAATGTGTGGCTTAATACATTTCTTTCCTCGTTCTTCTACACATTTACCTAGTAAGATTTATTGGCCCCGATCTACAAAGATGAATAATTTTACACGAATAAATTTACATCCCCAAAAAGAAGGAAAGATAAAACATGAGGAGCCAACTGTATTCCAAAGGTACATTTGATCATGTTTATATTTGCACATCCTCATTATGATCGTATACCTCTTTTCTGCATTATTTTACATATATTATTATTGTCCTTGTTTATTTTCACTTGCTGAGCATTTGGCTGACCCTTACTGCCTCTTGTTGCCTCCAAATTAGCACAGGCCTATTATACTCGATAGGACAAGGTGGATACTTGAAGTGGACTAGACTCTAAGCTTGGAAATTATATCGAAGACTTATATTTTATAGTTTTGCTTAATTACGGATAATCGTATATATTTGTATTTTAATTGGGTTATTAATGTATATTATATACAAGACTGATGATTAGATAGTTTAGTTTCCGCTGTATTTAGATTTATATATACTTTTATAGAGTATTGTGGTTTGTAACAAATACCTAGTGACATCTCTCTTTGGCCAATGTTATATTTAGATGCATAGCGTTGGGGCCACGAATAAATTGTGACAATTAGATCCCGTGTGAGGTTGTTTTATGCTATCGGATTTTGGGATTATTAAATGTATTATATTAGTATAGGAGATTGTGTAGGTTGTTATATTGGCGAATATCCGTATTACAGACAGAACTCTGTCGGATTTTTAACAGAAAAATACAGTCCGTCACAATTGGTATCAGAAAAAAAGAGTTGCCTTAGGCTTGATTTGAATCGTTTGTGAAAGTTTAGGATAGATTAAGACTGATTGAGTAAGTGGATGTAGGCATAGGACAAATTAAGTTAGATTGGATAGTTCTAAATATTCTGGTTCGCTAGCTTGGGCTTGAATTAAATTAGAGTTAGAAAATGAGTTTGGTTGTCGAACTTATGTGTCCCAATTAGTGTCTTAAGAGCGACCTAACCCATGTTTATATTTTAGAAGGGTATTAGTATTTGCTCTCGGATGAGGATTAACTCACAATAGTTGTCGACCGTGAGGTCGAGAGAAACTATAAGAAGGCACCTTGAAGCTTGAATTTAATTGGTGCCGATTTGGTGCTTAAATTGATTGGCTCTGGGTTAATGTCCTTAGAATAGTAATTTTTTAAGAAAGGATGTTTGAATAGAATGATCAAGCATAATGGATTAGGTGAAATTGATGACTTGAGGTTAGAATAACTTAGAGTCAATTATGGTCTAACGGGATTCTAGGATGTCGATTCATAATCGATTTGGAGATGCTTAAGTATCTAAATTTTTGGGTAGCTCAGATCCTATAGAGGTTGAGATATGGATCCTGAAAATTAAGATGATATTGTAGTAATCCAATATTCAAAAGAAGATAAGGTAATGTCGCCCCGGTCCGATAGGAGGTGAAGTCAACTTCGAGTGGTTGACGTTAAAAAGGGTCATGGGTCTGAAAATAAAGAGATATCGTTGGATATATTCATTAATACTTTATGGATAAATATCTTATTTCGATGGAATTTTTGGGAGCAAACTTCAAGTGTGGATAGTTCAGCCATATAATTAAGGATCGCTCTTATTCCACGGGTTGGACAGTAAAGAAGCCCAATACCTTGGATCGAGGTTTCTCGGTATTAGCACAATTGTAGAAGTGTCGTCTACCGTAGTAGAAGACGAGATTCCCGAATCTTGACATTATAGTGTATGTGTTGTTTGGGAATTCAAAACTTACGTTTCTATTGGTATATCCTAAGTTTATTCATTTATTTGAGGACCATAAATTTGTTCTAGTTGCATCGCGGTCTGTGACAATTTTTTGGGACGATAGATATGGTTGGTTGGGATGAACTGATTACCTTGTGATGTCAAGGCTTAATATTATATTGGGGGTGATTTGGTTAGTAAGATGCCATGCTATTATGTGCTATGATGATAAGGATATGACACTTGATAATTGGGTGGTAAGATTGAATATGAGGTATTTTTGTAAGACCACACTTGGGAGTCATTTTGTGGTTGCCAAAGTGTTTGGATAGTGTAAATGTTCGAGGATGTTTCATAGAGGAAATGGTCAGCCCAAATTATCTCCTGATCGTTAATTAATAATTATTGTAGAGTTGTGCCAGGATTGGCACCAAATTTTGAAGACTCTGTATTGAACCAATAAGGCATCGGCTCAGTATTTTACCGTAAGGTGCTTCAATGCTTTTAGGATGGTCATATTAATGAATTCTTAGAGTCAATAGGGTGTGAGAACCCCATTTGAAGATCGCATCATGGATTGCGAAAGATAGTTAGTCGTGTGCTCAATTATAAAAGGGATGTAAGTTTGGGAGAAATGTTATGTCGGGCATGTAGTTTCTCCAATAGTAGGGATGCAATTCCTTAGAGATTGGAGCAATGGCTAATTTGGAGAAAGATTGATTGATGTCTTGAAGGTGTGTTACTTTTTGGATCTAGTTGAACTCAGAAAGGTAATCCGATAAGTGTTTCTCAAGATTGAAGCACTGTGAGGCGTTTGGTCCGGAGACAATAAGTATCCGTTGGAATATGTAATGTGAGGGTAGCCTTTGAGGAATTAAGAATTAGATGTTGACCTTATTATTCGGGTTGACCCCTGATGGTTTAGTAAGTTACGGTAGAAAGTGATCCTTTTGTGAAGCTCTAGGATTGCATATCTTTTGACTTGTATGAGTAGTTGCTCTTGATTAAGAGGATGTAAAGCCTATGACAAGAATTACTTCACCCATAATTTGGGGTTAGCTATTGAAGTCCTTACTTGGATGATTTATAGAGTTTCTTATAGAGATAGTTATGGTCTAATGATCCTAAAGGATTAAGAGGTCATCTCGTAGGAAGAGATGGCCATAAGATAGTGCAAGTGGGTGAAATCTACTTAAAGACCATAATTGTGAGTTTCGGTGTCCTTCAAGAAAGGTGAATATTATTGCTAACAATTGGATGTCGAGAATCTTCAAATTGGGTATGTCTTGGTACATCATAGGGGTTATTATAGGATGAATCTCGAGTAGCTCCTAATATCTAAGCAAAGGGGGTGCTTTGCTTTCAGTTTTAGAAGTAAGAGCTGCCTCCTAAGTAGTGAGGTCATGGAATTATGAGATAAGAAGCCCTCACCATTTCGATTTCGAGGATGTTAAGAACGGCAAGAATTAGGGGTATTATTTAGATATTGTGAAATTAACAACCTAGGATAGCAGATTTATCATGAATTTGAGGGATTCGACCGAAATCTATGAGTTGGCTCGTTGGTATGCCAACAAGATGAAAGATTTGGGTAAGTATTCGAGTTTGACGCTTTTAGATGATTGCTTAATTGCGCCACCTAGGTTAATTGTAATCTAGAGATTTTGGACCTTGCTATAGTTACATCGATATCCTTAGGATTTTCTTAGGTTCATAGTTACCAAGTAACCTAAAAATCTGATATGAATCAATAGACACAAGTTGTAAGAGGATTCTTAGTATCATAATAAATGGTTAATCAGAGTAGCGCAGCGGGACTGTATAGGCTCACGGTCCATAGATTTCAGGATAAGATTGAGGTTCTAAATGAACAATCGTTTTGGGGATTAGGATGAATCGAAGTAGGAGTTTACTAGTCCGATTAGGACTTCGTATTAGGTCAGGGAGATAATCAATAATTAGGCTTACCTTTAAATTTAGGTAGATTATCGTAATGTTTTCCATGTACCGATGATTGGGGAAGAATGTTTATGATTGCGTTTAACCGTTACGGGAGATTAGGAAATTATCTTAAAGCAAGGTTTCAATCTGATCTTAGATAAGAAGCATTAGATGTTGGGAATCAAGAAGATTCAAATGATTAAGGTTCTCTAAAAATAATCTTCTCACTGAGAAAGTGATTTGGGAGTACAGAGGTGAAATCTGAAAGAACTATCCCCTATTGTTTAGTCTGAGGTTCGTTAAATTTTGAATACGAAATTTTTTTATAAGTGAGGGAGAGTTGTGAGGTCCCAATTTTAAATATAATAATTAGGAGATAATTATACTAATATAACCAAAATTAGGATTAAAGTATTTGAAAAATTAAATACCGGAAGCAAAATATGCATAAGGGGCTCGGCGCCTGACCAGCGCCTGAGGTGCCACTCGAGCGCAAATAGCAGAATGTTGCACCCGAGGATGACACGAGGCGAGGCTGAGGTGGTCTTGGTAGAATCATTGTGCCCGAGGAGTGCTTGAGGCACGCCCGGGGCGCGGTTAGCAGAACGGGTTGCTCAAAGAGCGCCCGATGGGTGCTCAAGTGGCAGCCCTTTTGGCGCCTTAGCGCCCGATGGCCGCTCGAGCGCCAGCTCGATTCTAAAAGCGCATCAGGATTTGTAATGGACATTTTTTTGAAAAGAAAGAGAGAGAGAGAGAAGGAGAACGCGAAGGAAGAGAGAGAAGGAGGAAAATCAAGGCTCTTGAGTTTGATTCCGGCTTCGAGTTAGTTGGAGAAATCATAAATCATGTTGGTGTAAGTACACCCATACCCTTTTCTTTCATTTTTTCAAAATTTTCGTTCAATCTCATTCGGGTATTATTATCCTGATACCCAACCCATGCACGTTTTTATGATTCTCATGTCTTAATTATGTATATGTATGAATTTCATGTTCTAATTTGTAGATTAAGACCGATTTTCGCACCGAAACCCTAATCCTGTGCCCGAATGAATTTGGCCTTTGATTTTTGGGATTTTTACATAAATTAGGACTAGAATTCCATTAACTATGTCCAATATATGTTAATTTATCAATTGGATATCCAATTTGATGGATTTATGTGAAAATCCGTTTGTTGAAATCCTAACTCACGCCCGGACCTCGTTTAAACATTTATTCTGAGTTTTATATATAGATTAATTTAAGATTATAATTACCCATGTCTTAAATTTGACAATTTTGCCATTGAATGCCCGAATTTTTGAGAATCATCCAAGATACATAATTGGTTACTGTTCACCCGAGGTTTTTAAGAAATTTTGCATGATTACACATGGTTCAATTGTTAATTAAGTTGCATAAATATTTGCATATGTTAAATTGTGAAATTCAGAAAATATTATTTTTAAGAAATTATGAAGATAATCATTATTTGGAAGCCCTAATGTCAAATTAGGCTTACAGTGGAAAGAATTTTCACCTTTCCTATGTTATATGATGCTTATGCATAAAGGTTAAGTCGCGAGAAGACTTTAATTCAAAAGAAAGATAAAAATCATACAAGTATTCGGAAGAAAATTCACAAATCGTTATATGAATGAATTGCTCTCCTGGATAGAGAAATTGTGATGAAAGAAGTACGGTATACCGTCCCTTAAAAGAATAAGAAATCATAAAATTAGGATCATGAATTATATTACGGAGGGCAATATTTCTTGGTATGACATGGGTATTACAGTAGAAACTCAAGGATTATACTGGTCACGTATCCTAACCGTTTATTAGAGTTGGTGATATTCTTGGCAAGTCTTAGGATATTATTATGGAAAGACGATGACTGTTCCTTGGTCCTGGGGTTATATGTGAGGACATAAATAATAGTTGAGTAATCGCAGGTCTAAAATGCAGCCGATATGATAAATGATAGCCGAGTAACTGAAAGCCTAAAATGTAACCAATACTTTAGAATGTATAGCTTAACACATTCCTTTCCTCATTCTTTCATATCTTTAGCTAGTAAGTTTTGATAACCCTGGTCAACAAAGATGAATAATTATGTATGAATAAATTTACATCCCCCAAAAGAAGGAAAGATAAAACATAAGGAGCCAACTGTATTTCAAAGGTACATTTGATCATGTTTATATTTACACATCCTCATTATGATTGTTTACCTCTCTTCTGCTTTATTTTACATGTATTATTATTGTCATCATTTATATTATACTTGTTGAATATTTGGCTCACCCTTAATATCTCTCTTTACCTCCAAATTAGCACAGGCCTGTTATACCTGATGGAACGGAGTGGAGACTAGAAGTGGACTAGACTCTGGGCTTGAAAGACTATATCGAAGACTGATATTTTATAGTTTTGTTTAATTACAAATAAATGTATATGTTTGTATTTCAATTGGGCTTATTAATATATATTATACACCAGACTGATGATCAGATAGTTTAATTTTTACTATATTTGGATTTATCTATACTTCTGGAAAGTACTATATTTTGTAATAGGTACCTAGTGATATCTCTCTTTGGCTAATATTGTATTTAGATGCATAGTATTAGGGCCACAAATAAATTGTGGCAATCGGATCTTGTGTGAGGTTGTTATATACTGTCGGATTTTGAGATTATTAAATGTATTATGCTGGTACAGAATATTATACAGGTTTTTGTATTAACGGATGTTTATATTACAAATAGAACTCTATGGTTTTTTGGTAGAAAAATACTGTCCGTCACACAAACAATAGGCAAGTATTTGACTCTTATCTTCATTTATGCTTGAAAATCTTTAAATTCATCTATTTACTCAGTGAGAAAATATTCCAATACTAATGTTCCTAATAATATCTTCTTTTGGTAATTTCATAACAAAACCCTTCATATATAAAAAGAAATATATATATAACCACATGAATTATGAGTTTAGATGCCACTAGGATAGAACTCCTGTATACAAATGACGCTTAAATATTTAACTTCTTAAGACAATAGCTCCTTTTATTTTTGATCAAACATGGTTAATACAATTAAATAAAACATGTGTAGATATAAACATCAGAAATATAACAGTATATATGTATTATCAAAAAGCATATATTCAAGTACAATAGATAGAACTATAAGTTCAAGTACCAACCAAGCAATACATATACATAAAAAGTAAAATACTCTACTCCTTTCTTGTTTTATTTTACTCTCCCTTTTTGTGACAAATGTCTAAAAATAGTGCGTTAATCAGTATTTGAGTGATCATTGTCTCTCATAAAGTGAGACTTATCGAAGATTCAATCCATGCTCCCCCTCATATATACTTCCTTGGCATCCAATCGAACATTAACATACCTAAAATCCTTGAGGACATGGGATTTTAACTAATGTTGATTAGTAGCAAGCCTAAATATGTTTGCCTTAGTCATGGCTAGTTAGTCAAATATCTGTGAAAGCTGACCCATGATAGTGAAGGAGAAGGATGAGAAGGACAAAAATGACTTAGAGGGACCAAGAGAAGGTTAAGATGGGTTGACATTCAGATATGGCTAATTTATCAAATTGTGATGCTTAGGGGAGCGACATTGGATGTGTGCCAAGGTCTGCTTGTTAGTCATAAAATTAATAGGTTTCCCTAGAGGAACATGAGGAAGGTTAGGAAAAGACATCTTGACACCCATTACCAACCGTCGAATTAGACAACCTAGGGAAGGTTGTTGTCCTTTCTACTCATAATGGTAGAAATCATATGTGAGTAGAGGTAAAAAAAAAATTGATCAATATCCGAATGGTGCATATAGGAATAGGTTCTTGTCAAGAGGAGGGAACGTGTAGTGTATCATAGGAAAAATATTTGTAAGAATAATCTGACATTTTATAAGCCAGTGAGGATTTAGATATTTTATCTTAAAAGATTTACCACATTAAGTTATGAGAGCACCATGTGGAAAAGAGACAATCTCATCATAAAGTAGCATGTCACAAAATGAGTAGGGATAGTCAGGATAGGGTACTGCAAGAAGATATAGAGCGCACGCTATTACCTCTAGAGTAATCCGAAGGATGCTTCCCCTCAAATAGGTAGTGAAAGAGTTAGACTCTCTCTCAATATTATGAATATTAGTATAAAATTCTTTGATAATAAGAGTGGAAGGAGAAATGAGATTGGTGATGGCTGATTCCTAGTGCTAGTCAACAAAGATAGAGGATATGGATCAATCTAAGGAAATTAGGTCTTCCTCTCATTACAAGGTTAGTTGCTAACAATTCATCTGTTTTTGGAAGAGATCTTTTACAGTAATATTGATAAAGAGATCATATTTTGAGTGGGTACTATTGTGAGGATGCTGTAATATCTTGAATTTTTATCCAATTTAATTAAAATTATTTATTATTTTGGGTAATTTAGACGTGATAAAAATTAATTAAATAT
>JAODPA010064271.1:0-11049 GCA_025585075.1 Nepenthes mirabilis | reverse complement strand
AATATTTATTATTGACTTATTGATAATTAAATATATAGGTAAAGGTTGTAGGAGATTTATTATTAGTAGATTTAGATTCGAGTTTGATGTGTCACTTGGTCTGAATTGTCAAAGGAATTTGGAAGCTGCATTATTCAGGTGTTCATCTGAAAATGGGTCTGGCCTTAATTACCATGAATTTAGATCCTACACAGCACAACTAACAAATAAAAGGAAAAAAGAATACGATATTCACTCCTCCTCGATATATTATTTGATGTTCAAGTCATAAATATTTCCAATTGGCTAGGAAAGATAGGGGGAAAGAATGCGAGTAGAATGGGAATTGAGTATTTAATAGAAAATTGGTCTCCGATGGATGTGTTTGAAGGAGTGAGCAGTTTTGAGGTGTTACACTCGTAGAGAGAGTGACTTTTATAGAGATGTACTCATGTGTTTGAGTGATTTTCACTTGTCTCAGTGTTTCTCTGTCTAAATATTCTTTCTATTCAGCCTCTTTCCTATTGAGAAAATGGTGAATTTATAGTATAGGGTGCTGGTTTGGCTGTCTTTAACGTTACGCTTCTTCCTGTAGTTATGAGGGGCGTTAGTCGTGTAACTGCCGCCTGCATTTATCGGTTGGATTGTTACTATTTCTTATTGCTGATTTGGTGTAGTAATTACTGGTCCCAGTCCATTAATTATCTATAAATATCTAATTATTATTAGACGATTTCGAGTCAAATCGTTTGGATCAACCGCCGCACCTTCTGGATCATAGGCCTAGAGGGTTTTTTGGTGGGCTGCTGCTACTTGGGCGAAGTAGCTATTCTTCCTTCAGCATTTTGAGATCTGAGTCAGCCGGTGAACTATCATACCCTTTACTAAACCCACGTTCAAAGTTGAGTTCTAGGCCTATGAGGGTTTTTTGCTGAAGGATTGCTGCCAATTCTAGTTGGTGAGAGAATTTTTTTTATTTGTCTCATTGTTAAGGATAGGGTCAACTCTTAAGAGAACTGCTCCTCAATCCTGTAAGGAGAGCTTTTCTGCTCTTTCCCGTCTAGCGCAGGCAGTTCAGTGAGTAACAATGCTGTGTCTAGGGGATAATCTTTCCTTATGTTTTCATCCGCCTTGAGATTGATTGGACTACTATAGTCGAATTGCTGCTCTATATATTATTTATTTCTTTAAAGTTGTACTTCCACTATGGTAAGTTTGTACTTTGTAAAAAGAATTAATAAATAAATATTCCCATGCGTCATTTGTTTTTATTGCATGGCTCTAGTCTTCTTATATACTTTAAATAGTCGAAGCACTTGAATATTATTTTGTTGACGCGTAATCTTTTGACTATCCCCGGACCACTAACAATTCGGTTTTTGAAGAATCTGATTTATAATAATTTATCTGAAATACTCAGTTAGGATGTAAATTAATCGAATTAGTTTGAAGCACGTTAGGGTCATGTGTTGTTAGCCTACCACCTTGGAAAGCAAAGTGTCAGAACTCCATAACCTGCACTGCACTAGAAATTTGCCAATCTAGGCGTCAGAGCAGCCAGCTATCTACAGGCTGTAAAAGGAGACATAGCATCATACCATCATTACTGGCACAATGAAACTGACGCGCCACAGCACTCTCCAGTGTAGGCACGTGTCTCAGCCATCATAGGGACACGCCTCTTCAGTACCATCAAATATCATTGTTTCTGGGCCAAAATCTTGGCTATTTAAACTCTCGCCGTCTGCCGCTTCTACACTTCTTCACTTTTCAAATCACTCTACTTTTGTTTGCTCTTCTCTCTTCTCTTGCTTTCCTGGCTTCTCAGACAACTCCCCAAGGTGTTGCTATGATCCTGTCCGTCCTCACTAGTAAGGAGGTGGACACTTTGTATAAGAAGTATAACATCCCGAGTGCCATTCCATATGTAATGCCCGGGGATAAAGATTGGGCTTATACTCCCTAACTAGGATTTATAACCATCTACGAGGCCCACTTAAAGGGAAGCCTTTGTCTTCCATTTGTGAAAGAGTTGTATGAGATCTTGCTGGTTTTGGAGATTCCTGTGGCTTGCCTCCATCTTAATGCTATTTGTTACTTGGTGTGTTTATATGTCTTCTTTGGTCACAAGAAGCTTCTTCTGAATGCTCGGGCCATGAAAATGACTTTTGATTCAATCAAGACACTAATTGGATCTCTCTTACCCCTGCAAAAAGTTTAAAATAAGTAGAAAAATTGGGATTCAATAAAGGGCTGGAAGGACCATTTCTTATATGTGACGGTTCCTTCCAACTAGACTCTCTCAAACAATAGGATAGAGTTAATGCTGTCTATGCCAGAGTTGTCCTTAAGAGTGAAGAGTAAATGGCTCGGTCACTAATGAGAATTGTTAAAGAGAATGCCACCATCTTGCATCGTATGAATTCTTAGCTCACCTAGAAGGCATTCACCGAGGCTCGGTGGGATGTTAGGGTGGAAGGGAGTGACATTACTGCCATGCCATTTTGCCAACCCAAGAGAAAGCCGAGAGAGTTGTTCTTATATGACTCTCCTGAAAGGGCAGCAAGCAGGGTGGGTCCTCCATCACGTACCTTTTCTGAACTTGATCGTGTCATCGATGAGGCTTATAAAGCTAAGATTGCACTCCATGCCAATGAATCATTGCGAAGGCCAAGCTCTGCTCATTCTTCTCCAGTCAACCCTATTTTTTAGGAGAAAACTAGACTAGTTGAGGGCGGTGAGAACCTAGTTGATTCTACTGCTAGAATAAATGACCTATTGGCAGTGGATCGGGTGAAATGATCGACACTACAACTGTGACCGAGTATGGGGTTCCAATATTGGTTGCTTTGTCACTTGATGCACTTGCCTCCACCCTTCCAGCCTTTTTTATTGAGGGTGCTAATAATGACCAAGTGACTAAAGAAATAATCGAAAATAATCTAGAGGTCATGGTTACTGAGGAGGTGCCTCACCCCGAGGCATCAACAACTATGCTTCCAAAAGTTTCTGGTGTATCTCCTTCTCGTTTGGACTTTGAGGTGTCCCTCTATTGCTATGTACTGCCTCTGCAGTATTATAGGCCTCCGTCTATGTTTGGACCCGAGGATTTTCTCTGTCCAATTTTTTAGGAGGTTCTATCTCATCAGGAAGGTCTATCTTATTAAGAAGGTCCATCTTATCAAGAAGGTCCATCTCTCTTTGAGATACTACTTCGTAGAGCTCTTTGTTCTATAATTATGCTCTTTATTATTATTCTTGACTGACCATTCTATTTTTCTTGATAGTCACAGGAGGTGCTTCATTTGATGGCGGAGGCTTTGTATCGGCGAGATGTTGAGATCTCTCATTTGTCCCAAACATATGTTCATCCTAATGTACTCAAAGGGATGGGGATCTAGGTGGATATTGTCATTATCGAGGCTTAGCAGAATTGAGAATGGACCACTTACCTTGACCGAGAACCATCCGACTCACAAGCGAAATCCCAAGAACTCTCAGATGAAAGATCTTTGACTCTGGAATGGATCACTTTGCTCGAGGATAGATTTCAGGAGGTTGAGCAGCAATTCACTGATTTTTGATGTAAGTGGCTCGACTTGAAGGAGAGTTGAGGACTCATCTTCATCCAGAAGAAGTTGGTCGTGCATTGGATGATAGATTTTGGGACGACATTCATCATTATAGACCAATTGTGTCGTTAGTTACTCCCGACTTTTCTCTTAGCTTTCTTGACCCATGAAATGTTAGAGCTTTTTGTCGTTTTGATTTAGTTGCTTTCCCGGTGATAGGAGAGGAGCCTTCACCATGTTCAATGGGGGACTTCTTGCCTTAGGACAGTCATTTTGTTCAAGTGTAGGCATAGGCAATATCTTGAAATCTTTTGATAGACTCTCCATGTTATAAATATTGATTTATCAATAAATCAGTTAGATCATCTTGATCATTGTCAATGAAGTCTTTACATTTATGTTGAATATCTTTGCTCAACATTTATTTTGTTAGCCGATTGAGCATTCTTACCATTATTGTCAGGCTTGGTTGGACGTGTCTGTTCATTTCTGCTCATTCCTATGAGAGGATGTCGTAACACTGGAAAAGCTTCTTTATGGCTGACTAGGTTTAGTTGCCATAGTTGCTGGACTTTGACAAAGCCTAGACCATCGCCTGCACTTAATTGATGGTGCTCATCCCTGTTAGAGGGACTTGTTGCACATGTGCATCCATTTTAATCAATTGACCATTATCGACTGATAGTGTTCATTCCTATTAGAGGAAATTGTCATATGCATGTTAAAAAGCCCCTTAAGATTTCATTTTGTTTTAACCACTTTGGAGGAGATTAGACTTTTGTTTTTAAGCCCCCAAGCCATTGTTCTTGACCTCGTTTCTCGTTTGTGTTGCTCAATTTATAGAACCAAGATTTTAACCATGTTTTATCAAGTCAATTCACAGGTGAAGAATAACACTTAATTTAGGGGCAGTTTAGGCCTTTAAATTTATGGAATAGCACACGAGCATTCACATGAACATGAACAATATAATAAATGAATAATTATTTTATTAATTGAAATATGATTACATCATGCAAACAGTTCACATGACATCTACTAGATTTATCTATACTTAGCTACTGTTTAGTGATAATATCTTTTGAGGTAGATGGCATTCCATATTCTCGAGGCTATTATTCTATTCTGAGTACGTAACTTGTATGCACAATTTCAGAGAATCATTGAGACTAGGGATGGTCCTTCCCAATTTAGGGATAGCTTATTCCTATCGGTGGTTTTGTCTATTGCTTTTATACTTCGTAGTCCTAGGTCTCCTGCCTTGAATTAACGCACTTTCACCCTCTTATTATAGTATTGAGTGATTTGCTACTGATAAGCCATCGAGTACAGCTTGGCTGTGTCTCAAGCCTTTTTGAGCAAGTCGAGATGCTCTTTGAGTTGGTGAGAATTGTTTTGTGGGTTAAAACTTTTGACTCGAAGGTTGAGTAAATCTACCTCTATTGGGATAATCGCTTCAGTTCCGTAACATTAGTTGAAGGGTGTTTCTCGCGTAGGTTCCCTCAATATCGTCCTATAGGACTATAGTATGGAAGGTAGTTCTTCCGCTTAGAAGCCCCCTACTTCTTCTGGCATCATCTTCAACCAGTGTAATAGGGTTCGATTTATTACTATCACTTGTCTATTTGCTTATGGATATGCGATGAAAGTATGAACCAACTTGATTCCAAAACTAATGTAGTACTTGGTGAATCTTTTGCCAATGAATTGGGCTCCATTGTTGGTCACAATATCCTAAGGAATCCTAAATCTACATATAATATTCTTCTAAATGAACTTTGTGGCATTTTCCTTGGTGATCCATACTAGTGAGGAGGCTTCTACCCAATGAGTAAAATAGTCAATGCCGACTATAATGAATTTCTTCTGCCTAGATACAATGGTTAATGGGTCTAATATGTTGAGCCTCCACTATATAAATGGTTAAGGTGACTGCAGGATTTATAAATCTATGTGTGGTTAATGAGGAATGTTACTGTGAATTTGACAGTTTTTATATTTCTTCATGAATTTTATGGTGTTTATTTTCATCGTTGGCCAGTAGTATCCCTGTTGCATGACTTTGAATGCTAAACTCTTGCTACCAATGTGAGATCCACAGATTCTGAGATCTACTTCGCTTAGCGCATGGTCAACTTCTTCTGGCATAAGATACCGCTTGTAGGGGATTCAATAACCTCATTAGTATAGTCTTTCATCCATGATGGTGTATAGCCTACTATCTTCTTGATGCGCTTAGCATTATCTGGATTTTTTGGTAATGACCTTCGATTAGGTACGTTCTGTATGGAGCTATCCAGGTATCGCCATCTTAGATTTGGAACATCTCTTACTCTGGTACTTTAATACTTAGGGTTGTAAGAACTTCTCACATGTCTCAGGTGTATTACTCAGGATTATCAATTGTTGCTGCTTCCACCAATTGATCCGCCTTTCAGTTTTCTTTTCTCGAGACATGGAGTATTTCCACCTTGTTGAAAGTTTCAGTCAGGCCCTTTACTCTAACAAGATACCTTACGAGAAATAGGTTAGACACATCAAAATTTCCAGTAAGCTGGTTGATGATCAGCTTCAAGTCACTATGAACAATCAAATGTCTTGCAAAGTACCTTTCCAACCTAAGTCTGGCCAATAAAACTTCATACTCGATGATATTGTTGGTGGCTGAAAATTCGAGGCTCATTGAGTATTTCATCTCTAACCCGTTTGGAGTACTCAAGACCACACCTACTATGGTCAGTAATCGAATTGACGAGCCATCTACGTGTAAGATCTAGATAGGAGCTTCTTCTTGCTGACAGGCATCTTCACTTGAATCGACGACATCGGGAATTTGAGTCATTGTTTTCACTATAAAATCTGCAAGGGCTTGACTTTTTTTGGTCAGCCACGGTTGGAATTCCATGTCAAACTCACCTAATTTGATGGTCCATTTGATTAATCGCTTGGACACATCAGGCTTCTATAGAATCCCTTTTAATGGCTGGTATATTAAGACTATAATCTTATAGGCCTGGAAGTATAATCGTAATTTCTTGGTGGAGTAGACTAGTGTTAGATGATCATTTTGGCATGCAAGTAATGAGTCTCAATGTCCACCAAGATTTTGTTGATGTAGTAAATTGGACATTGTACCTTGAACTCTTGCTTTATTGGGATTGAGCTAAGTGTTGTTTCTTTTATTACGAGGTAGATAAATAGTTCTTTGCCTTCTTTTAGAGAGACCAGGTGAGGTCAATTGGCTAAGTATTCCTTTAATTCTTAAAAGACTACCTGGTAGTTAGTGATCCAATAAAAACCACTCACCTTCATCCCTCTCAATGCCTTGAAGAAGGGGAGGTATTTCTCCGTTGACTTTGTTAGGAACCAAGAGAGCGCTGCGAGTCTTCCAGTGAGTTTTTGAACTTCTTTTATAGATCGAGGCGGGTTCATTAACATAATAGCTTTTATCTTCTTGGGATTCACTTTGATTTTTTGATGAGATATGATAAAACCAAGGAACTTCCCAGAAGTTACTCTCAATACAAACTTGATTAGATTCAGCTTCTCTAGTGTGCTTAGAGCATCTCGAACACTTCTCTGAGATCGTGAATATGGTCGTCGGTTGCTATATTTTTGATGAATATGTCGTTTACATAAACTTTCACATTTTGGCTGATCTGTTCCTCAAATATTTTGTTTATGAGACTTTAGTAGGTGGCTCCTATATTCTTCAAACCGAATGGTATAACTTTGTAGTAGTATATCCTTTTGTCCGTCATAAAAAATGTATACTCTTCGTCGTTGAGACTCGTTTGGATCTGATTATAACCTGAATAGACGTCCATAAAACTCAACAGTTCATGTCCAAATGTTGAGTCCATCGACAGACCAATTCTTGGTAATAGAAAACTATCTTTCAGACATACTTTATTCACATCAATGAAATCGACGGATATCCGTCATTTCGTAATACTCTTCTTGATGAAGATCATATTTGACAACCAGTCTAGATATTAGACTTTCCTTATAAGGCCTGCATCAACTAATTTCTTGACTTCTTCTCTCATGGCAATTAACTTCTCAGTGGAGTGGCTTCTCCACTTTTACTTGACAAGATTATGATGGGAATCAAGGTTCAACTTGTAGACCATTACTACGATTTGGATTCCTAACATGTTAGCATGTGTTCACACAAATATATTAGAGTTTTGCTAAAGAAAAGTCATTAACTATTCACATAGAAGACTCATTAATGAGTTTCTAATTTGCACACATTTCTTTGACTCGTTGAGATCTAGAAGGATCTGGTCAACTAATTCGTTGGACTATCCTTGCCACAACGCTACTTTATCTCTGAGATCGAAGTCTTCAATGGGCTGATTCAAAACTATCTGATTGACCTGAAATCCAGCTGGTGACTTGGTCACCTAAGACATCTCCGATGCTATATGCTATCATGACTTCATCTTGACATGTAGGTTTGACATCATTGCTCCGAATGTGATCAAGTAGGGTTGTCCCAAAATAGCGTTATAGACCAAGGGGTAGTTCGATTATCAGGAATGTAAGCATGTAGGAGCTATCTTTAGATACGTTCCTAGTGTGACTTCCAGTTGAATAGTCCTCTGGACTAGAACGGGTTTGTTATCAAGTCCGTATAGGGGTCCCTTAGCCAATCTTATTTAATCTTTTTTTAATCGGAGCTTAAAATAGATGTCGAGATATAACTAATTTCTTGAACTTTGATTATCAATAATGACCTGTTTTAGTTGGTAGTCAAGTGAACCGTCCAAAATGAGTGCAAATACAATAAGAAGGTTTGCATAGGGAGTTATTATATGTCATATCATCATCGCTAAAATTAATGTTATCATTTCTAACTCCAACCCTCTATTTCTTACTGTTAGAAGTCTTCTCTAGGTATTCCAGAGTATTGTTTCTAGGTGGCCTTGTGGACTCCGTGTAACCACTTCGGTTGCAATCCTGTTGCACGACAGCTTGTGTGGGCCTAGCTCATCATCATCTGTTCTCCTGGAGGCTTATCTCAAGCCTCTTAAGAACTTGTTGAGGTGCCTTTTTCTGATGATGGTCTCAATCTCTTTCTACAATATCTAGTAGTCCTCGGTGTTGTGATCCAAAGATCGATTGTAAAAGTAATACTTAGACTGATCTCCTTCTTTTGAATTCTTGGACTGATTTGGCCATTTCAAGAAATTTTCATTCCATATTTGCATGAGCATGTTTGTCCAAGTGTCATTTAATGGCATTAGATTTAGAGGTCTGAACTCTCTTTGAATACCCAGCTCTAACTTTGGTTGTTTTCTAGGATCTCGGGTGTTAGACTTATCTCTGTTTCTCTTCTTCCCGCTCGTCGATCCTAAATGGTGGTGTGTGTGCTCCAGCCTCTTCGTTTCGTTGGCCTCCTCAGTGGCAATATATGCACAGGTGATGGTCTCCACCTCAAGAAAGGTCTTGAACTCTTGCTGGTCCAAATACTTAAAAAAGTCACCAAACTGCATAGTCATCGAAAAAGAGTTCAATTTTACCTTTTCGGTTAGCTTGGACATCCTTTGGGCCTTTGCGTTGAATCAGGTCAAGAAGCATTTTAGACTTTTGTTTGACTCTTATCGGATGCAGACAAGGTGACATAATTACTTCTCCTCCTTTCAGTTGGTGGTAAATTATGACAAAAAGTTGTCAACCAACTCCTAGAATATTCCGATCGAATTTGGCTGCAACTAATAGAACCAAATCTAAGCATCCCCTTTGAGGATCAGTGGGAAGTAGAGACAAATAGCCATATCGTTAAGGCCCTAGAATCCCAGTAGAGTGCAAAAGTGATCCAAATGATCCATCGAATAAGAACTTCTATCATTGGGCTCCAGTGTCAACATCTTGAATTTTCATGGGAGTTATTGCATTCGGATCTCCCTCGTGAATGGTGACCTTTCTAGGTCAGCAGAGTATTTGTCAGTACTTCCTCTAAACAGTGGCTACTCGATCTTCCGAATCCTCTACTCTACTTGGAAGGTAGACGTAATCCTCTTAGTAATGAGAAAGGTCCTCGACTCTAAGTGGTTTAGAAAAACGTGTGGGATGGTTATGGGCGCTCCTCGATAGGGTGCTACATGAAACTTCTTCTTGGGTTTAAAGTGTTCGGTCGTCTTAGGAGCAATTTGGATTCTGTCGCTCTAGGCTTTCGTCCTAAGCTCTAAGACTTAATCAGCCTTCTAGCCATGTGTAGGCCCTATCTCTTGTAGCCTCTCGAGTCTCGAGGTTGTCAAGCCATTGGATTATCTCCTTGGTGGGCTGTCTCTTCCTTCGACATCTTCGTTTGGACGCTGAAGTATAAGAGTTGGAGGAATGAGCCCCCGGTGGTTGTCCCTCTCGACGAGTACATGGTTTGGAGTAGTTTCAGTAATGTGTTCACCTGGATAGCCAGCTTCTCCAAGTTTGTGACCGAATAATCGTTTCCATGACTACCTATGGTTGGGTCGTCGTCGTCATGGGAGACAGCGTCTCTTACTAATGCACTTGCTTAAACCTTTGTGTTCACTATGTTTGGTTTTTTTTAATTGTGTAAAAAATTTTCATCATTTTTCATAAATGGTACCAGTGATTTAGAGAGCTGCCTTATTTGAAAATTCGATTAGAAACATGTCTGATCTTTATTACTATAAATTTGGATCTTACACACCATAACTAATAAATAAAATATAAGAAGAATACATGACTTACTTTCTAATATATCCTTCGACACTCAAGTGAAATTTTTTTTCAATTGGCCGGAAAAGATAAGAGGAAAAGAATGTAAGAATGCAAGTAGAATGGGGATTGAGTGTTTGATTGATGATTGAGCCTTAATGAATGCGCTCGAAGGAGTGAGTGGTTTTGACATATTACACTCATAGGGAGAGTAGCTTTTGATGAAATGCACTGGTATATTTGACTAGCTTTCACTTGTCTCTGTGTTTCTCTGTCTGAATATTTTTTTTATTTTGGCTCCCTTTTTCTGTGGAGGAAATAATGTATTTATAGTCCAAGGTGTTGGTTTGGCTGTCCTTGGCATTATGCTTCTGCCTGCAATTATGACGGGTATTATTTATGTAACTAACGCCTGCATTTATCAGTTGAACTATTATAATTTTTATTGCTAATTTGGCACAATAACTACCGATAATAACCCATTAACTATATATAAATACCCATTTATTGTTGAATGGTTTCAAGTCGAACTACTTGAGTCAACCGTCACACCTTATAGATCTTGGCCCTAAAGGGTTTTCTGGTGGGCCTACTTGGGCTATTCTTCCTTCAATGTACTGAGTTTTGGATTTGCTCGTAAACTGCTATACTCACCGGAGTTATTAATTTTTCTATAATAAAATTAAATTTGGACTTGACTAATTTATTTATAGGAGTTAATTCAAATGAACCTAGCCCACGTTTTCAGTAGAACATAACCAATAGTTCACATATCAATTTATATAGGATATTATAGTAAAAAATCATATTT
>JAODPA010064261.1:0-11049 GCA_025585075.1 Nepenthes mirabilis | reverse complement strand
AATCAAATATGAAAATAATAATTTCAACTCTATTCTCATCCTATTCTATTCCTTGGGAATAATTATTATATTTCTACCTTATTCTATTCCAACAACCAAACGTACTGATGCATACTTAGATCCGACTTCGAACAGATTCGAATTCGTCTGGATAGCTCAACCCGGCTCCGTTCACTGAGTCTGAATCCTGTACACCACTAAAGCAAACGAGAGGTCAGTGTGTCGGCGGGATATTGTCCCACTGAAAACACTCTAACTCTCAAGTCAGTAAAAACTTTCTAAGCAAGAAAGGTAAATTGGAAAGCAAAAACGAGAGAGTAGGATGGTCGAGAGTGTTGGCTGGTTGAGAACGTGAGCTCTCGCTTCCTGTTTACAGAGAGCGTAAGGAAGCGGGGTCCCGAAAGCGTGGAAGCTTTAGGGAACGATTCTCAGAAAGCCGAAAAGGTCTCCTGAAATCCGGAAGCCTTTGGTGGGATTAGAGAACGAACGCTTGTGTAGAGAGAAGGAGAATATGAACCCCTGTCTGAGCTTTGTAAGCGTTCGTGTGGGAGACTGTAGGAAGTATTTTAGGAAGCTGGTTCTTAGTGTTCTCAGAAAGACCAGTTAGAGAGTGAGCGAGTGAGCTCTTGTTTCTAAGTAAGCTTTCGTTGTTTGTTCGTGAGCTTGTGTGAGCACCTCAGAGCGTGTGTAAGAGCCTTAAGCTTTTATGGACAGTAGGAGAGCCTCCTTTTCGGGAAAGGTGGCGTGCTCCTCTTGGATTGCAAATGGCGGCCTTCTCAGAGTTGGTGGGCTTGACAGTCGTGATTTGATAGATCCTCTTTCTGCTGCACAGTGCAAGGGATCTTCAAATTGTCTCATGCCTTTGTAACCGTTTTGTTGGCGTTGAGTTCATTGCCGCTCTTTTTGGAGAAGATCAGCTTTTAGGAACGGCCTGTGATCATGAAAGGACCGTTGCTTTTCGTGCACGTGTTCGCCTGCCAGTTTGGGCCTGGGCCGTAGCAGGTTTGAAGCCTTTTTAGGCCTGCTGTTACAGTACATCCGGTCGACGCTCGAGTTGACCGTCTGTATGCGAGTTGCCTGCTTGCTGAAGTTTGGATGGTCAACGCTGGCGTTGACCGTCTTGGGCCTTAGGCTTGCGCCTCTTATTGGGCCGCTTTTGAGTTAACCGTCTTGCAGGCCATTTGGGCCTTCTTTTACCATGGGCCAGCCCATATTGCGGTATACCCATCACTAGCCCCCCATGCCAGTGGCCAGAATTCTTGCCTCCGGTCTGTTCATGATGGGACGCCCCTCACTGCCCTTCGTCATTTGAGGATCTTGAAGGACTCCATGAAAGGCGGAGAGGGAAGTTGACCGGAGCTGTTAACCGTCTTTGGTCAATTCCGGAGAAGAATGTTGACTAAAACTGTTGACCGTCTTTGGTCAGTTCCGGAGAAGAATGTTGACCGAAACTGTTAACCGTCTTTGGTCAGTTCCGAAAGACTTTCTGCGAGCCCTTGATTGACGTGTGGCCATCAGCCGGCTTGTTAGGCCAAAAGTAGACACGCGTCTTCTTTTGATTCGGTGGATATTCGGGCCATTAATGCTTCAGAGATTTGCCTTTTGAAGGGCCAATCAGGGAGGCAACATGTAGCAGGACTGATGGCGTCCTTTCTGAGGCAATTTAAGGTGTTTTATACTTCATCGTTTAAGTTTTCCCTCCTCCTTTTGAACATTCCTCCACGCCTCCTTGCTTCATCTTCGACTTTCCTTCGCTCCTTCAGGAAACCCTAACCTCTTTGTCTGCCATGGCCTCCGTCGCCGACATCGCCTCTGTCTTTCGAGAGGGTGAAATGAAAGCATTGTGTGTTGAGTTCAATATCCCTAAGGATATTGCGTGGAGGGTCTTGGGTAAGGACAATAGGGCCTTCTCTCCACCAGCAGGACACATAACGATATACGAAGCCCATCTAAAGAGTGGCCTCCGTCTTCCTCTGCCGGATGACTTGCGGTCGATCTTGTAAGCCCTACAAGTCCCAGTTTCCCAACTTCATGCCAACGCCGTACGGTATATCTGCACCCTCTGTATTTTTCTTCGCAAGCACTCAAAGAGGTTGATGATGCCGATGGTGAAGGGGCTCTTCAAAATAAACCAGGGAGACGAGTGGATATCCCTCATCCCCCATCCTGGCCTTAAAATAAACACGGCCATTTACGATTCGCTCAAGAACTGGAAGAACCGGTTCTTTTTCGTAAGCGTGGCGGCAACCTAGCCCCTTGCGAAGGACTCGGGCCAGGTGCCGGATGTGTATACTAGGACGCTGTCTATGGCGAAGATAGCGTCCTTAGAGTGGTTGACCAAATTGGTCAAGGACCACCTTGTGGACTTCAAGCGGGACTTCTTGGTCTCTAGGGCAGAGACCAAGAAGGTGAACTGGGGACCGCCTTCCCCTGTTCAAAAGCCCATGCTACCAACAAGGATGATGCGGCCGGAGGACTCCAAGGGTCTACTTATCCGTCTCTGTCCCACAGATGAAGGCTTTATTGGTCCGCTGCCTAAGAGGGTGTTGGAGACGCCTTCTTGGTCATCGTCGTGCCCCGATTATGTCTCCACCGGGATCTGCAGCGGCCCTGGCAATACCACGGGCATGGAAAAAACCTTCGAAGACCTGCCGATGGCCATGGGAGAAAATTTCATCTTGGCGCAGTCCGCGCCGCAGGCGGCTCCTCGAGTGGTGCAAACAGAGTCTTTTACGGAGCCTGCCTGTGAGCCAGTGGTGGAGGCACAGGAGCCATCCGTTGGCTCTCCAGTCGTGCGGACTCCTACTGTGGAGCCAATGGTGGAGCTTGATCCTTCAGTAGCTACTGCGGAGGCTGTAGTCGGGGAGCCTGCGGTTGCTATGGACGACATTGATGATGGGCTGCTGGATGAGATTCTAGAGGAGGCTGCTGCCAACTCAGCTGGAGAGGATGTCGCTCCTAGCCCACCGCCGCCTGGCCCGGGTCTGGAGGCTAGGCCTGAGAGGCCCGTGAGGAGAGTTTGGGTGGTATAATTCTTGGTGATGGCTTCTGCATGCTTTCTCATTTCCCAGATCTCTAACTTGCTCTTCGTTTGTCTTTTGTGCAGACGTCGAAGCTGGCTGCTGCTGTCATCAAGGCGATGGAGCAGCGTAACCAGGTGATCACCGATAGGGAAGCAGAGATCGCCTTGCTGGATGCTAGGCTGGCTGCTTCAGGAGGGGAGTACCGTGAGGAGACTACTGTCCTCGAGA
The DNA here is from genome assembly GCA_025585075.1 of Nepenthes mirabilis. Classification (NCBI taxonomy): domain Eukaryota; kingdom Viridiplantae; phylum Streptophyta; class Magnoliopsida; order Caryophyllales; family Nepenthaceae; genus Nepenthes; species Nepenthes mirabilis. The sequence continues at coordinate 7,798 of JAODPA010064261.1, read as the reverse complement.
CTGTCCTAGCGGTGGTTAAAACGAAGAATGCAACTTAAAGGCTGAGGTTGCGGACTTGAAGGCCCAGGTTGCCCATCTGAAGGATGAGGGCGATCGAGCCAAAGCGCACATTAATCAACTTACCGGGCGAGTGGCAACCTTGGAGAATGACTTAAGCCTCCGCATTCACCCCCACGAGGTCGAGGGCATGATGTACGCACGGTGGTCAACATCAGTCGGGCGCATTGTGCGGTTGGTCGATCTCGACTTCCCCGTTGACCTCATCAATCTGTCCAATAGAGCGGCGCAGCACAGAGACAGCCTCATGGGGGAGCCCCATGACAGTCAGAGGCCTCCGCCGCCCCCGTAGCCTCTTATGTTGTATATTTTTGGGACCTCCCTTGTATTTATGTACATAAGGTGTATCTTGTAACACATTCAGAAGCAATAAAATGGAAATTTTTTCAACTTTGTGTCCATTTGCCTTTACTACTTTTGTGTTTGCATATTTGTTATATTAGACGGCCAACTTGGTTGGCTGGCTGCCATTCTTGTGTTGCCTAAGAGTGAGGTCATTAGGCTTTGCAGGCGGTTGTGTTAACCAGCCTTATTGCGGTGGCTTGCGAGTGAAGCCTGGTGGTGCTGCCCAAGTGCAGACTTGGATGGCCAGCATTGGAGAAGGATTCTTCTCCCTTCGACCATTGTTAACTAATCACGCTATCTCCTCGTAGAGGAGGTCGTTGCGTGTGCTGCGTAAGCCCCCTAAGATTTTCATCGTTATTGGACCATTTGGATGACCAAGGTTTAGATTGGACCACTTACAGGCCACCTGGATGACCAAGGTTTAAATACGACTGCTAATGGGTCGCTCGGATGACCGAGGTTCATATTCTACCACTTACGGGCTGCCTGGATGACTATGGTTTATTAACGAGAGGGTAAAGACGCTCCCGACTTAGGGGCAGTCCAGGTCGGATAACCTGCAAAGCAAACACATGTATATACATGCATGCACCCAGGAAAGGAAGGCAGTATGATAAGTAAACACTCATTTTGGAAAATTAAAACAAGCAGACGAATGCGCTCACACACAATAATGCAAGTACGTACCTATGCCTTCTACTGGAAGTAGCGTCTGAGGTGGATCGCGTTCCATGTTCGTGGAACCAGCTTCCCGTCCTGGCTCTAGAGCTTGTAAGCTCCATTTCGTAGAACAACGAAGACGAGAAAAGGCCCTTCCCAATTAGGGGAGAGCTTATTGCGGTCGGCCAACTTGCCTGTGGCTTCGACGCCTCGTAGGATCAGGTCTCCAACACCTTGTAGAACCAGGTCTCCAACATCGAATCGTCGCACCTTAACCTTTTTGTTATAGTATCAGGCAATCCGATATTGGTAGGCCGCTATCTGTACTCTGACGATTTCACGGGCTTCCTCTAATAAGTCTAGATGCTCACTGATCTTTTGGGAGTTAGTCTGCGGGTCGAAGGATTCCACCCTAAGACTTGAAAGCCCGATTTCTACTGGGATTACCGCTTCAGTCCCGTAACAGAGGCTGAAGGGCGTCTCATGCATTGGTTCCTTTAGGGTTGTTCGGTAAGACCAGTGAACGGAGGGGAGCTCGTCTACCTAGGAGCCCCCTGCGTCCTCCAACTTAGTTTTTAACCCATGTAGTAAAGTTCGGTTCGTGAACTCCACCTGTCCATTCGCTTGGGGGTATGCCACCGAAGTGTGGACCAGCTTGATGCCAAGGCTAGTGCAATACTTGATGAAGCATTTCCCCAAGAATTGGGTCCCGTTGTCGGTCACAACAACCTCGGGGACGCCGAATCTGCAAATGATGTTCTGGCGAAGGAATTCCAGGGCATTATGCCCCGTAATCTTTGCCAGTGGGACGGCCTCGACCCACTTGGTGAAGTAGTCGATACGCACGATGACAAACTTCCTTTGCCCCGTGGCAATGGGAAAAGGGCCGAGGAGATCGAGCCCCTATTGTGCGAATGACCAAGATGCCTAGAGAGTCTTCAGGTCCGCGGATGGCTGGCGGTTAAGGTTGCTGTAGTGCTGGCAGCTTTCACTTTTCATCACAAACTCAAGAGCGTCCTTTTTCATTGAGGGCCAGTAGTAGCCCTGACGCATGATCATAAAGGCTAAGTTCTTTCCGCCAATGTGCGATCCACAGATCCCGAGGTGGATTTCGCCTAAAGTATAGTTAGCCTCTTCAGGAGTTAGGCACCAGAGGTATGGGGTTGAGTAGCCGTGGTGATATAGTCGTTCGTTAATCACACCATACAAGCCATCCGTCTTTCTGATTCGTTTAGCCTTCTCCGCGTCCTCTGGCAATGATCCGTCAGCCAGATAACTAAGGTAAGGCATCATCCAATTTTTCACTTCGAAAATCTGCATTGCCTCTTATTTTTCTATACTGGGAGTGTTCAGGATTTCCCTCATGTCCCTCGAGTACTGTTCCAGGTTTTTGGCCGTAGCAGCCCTAGCCAGCTGGTCTGCCTTCCTATTTTCAGTTCTGGGAATATGAACCAGGGTTAGCTTGTCAAAACCCTGGGCGGCCTCCCTGGCCTTCGCCAAGTACTTGGCCAGGTGAGGGTTGTTTACCTCAAAGTCTCCATTAACCTGATTAACGATTAGCTTGGAGTTGCTGTAAACTGTCAATTTCTTAGCAGAGCATTCTTTGGCTAACCGCAATCTAGCTAACAGGGCCTCGTACTCGGCAACGTTGTTGGTTGCCAAAAAATTGAGCCTGAGGGAGTATTTCACCTCAAACCCGTCAGGGGTCAAGAGGACTACTCCAATGCCACTGCCAGTGTCCATAGACGATCCCTCCACATGGAGTATCCATTCCAAAACTCCGTCAGGCAGTTCCGCACTTTCTGCGGGCTACTCCTCGAGAACTGGGGTTGTAGTTTCAACAATGAAGTTAGCCAGCGCCTACGCCTTCACAGCGGGCCTGGGTTGGAATTCGATGTCGAACTCGGCCAACTCGATAGCCCATTTTACCAACCGTCCAGAAACGTTGGGTTTCTAGAGTATACTTTTCAGAGATTGGTCCGTAAGGACCACTACACGGTGCGCCTGAAAGTATGGCCTTAACTTCCGTGCGGAGAATATAAGCACCAAGGCCAATTTTTTTGTGCGCGAGTAGCGCGTCTCTAGGCCGGTCAATGTTTTACTCACGTAGTAGACCGGTCGTTGAGTGTCAGAGTCCTGGCACACGAGGACAGAACTGAGGGATGCTTCCAACACCGCCAGGTAAAGGTATAATTCCTCTCCACCCTTGGGTGACACCAGTAACGGTGGGCTGGCCAGATACCGCTTCAACTCATCGAAAGCTGTCTGGCAGTTTGCCGTCCATTGAAACCCATTGGATTTCGTTTCTCTAAGGGCCTTGAAGAAGGGCTAGTACTTGTCGCCATACTTTGTGAGGAAGTGGGACAGTGCTACCAACCATCTAGTCAATCGCTGGACATCATTTACGCTCCATGGTGGAGCTATGTCTGCGAGAACCTTAATCTTCTCTGGGTTTGCCTCAATCCCCCGTTGGGAGACGATGAAACCCAAGAATTTACCGGAGGCTGCTTCGAAGACACACTTGGCCGGGTTCAATTTCATGTGATGCTTACGGAGCACCTCAAACGACTCTGCCAGGTCGCAGATGTGGTCGTTGATGACCTTGCTCTTGACGAGCATGTCGTCAACGTAGACCTCCATGTTGCGACCAATTTGGTTTTTGAATATTTTGTTGACCAGTCGTTGGTAGGTTGCTATAACATTTTTCAGTCCGAAAGGCATCACTTTGCAGCAATAGGTGCCCTAATCAGTCATGAACGAGGTGTGCTCCTCGTCTTTCGGACTCATTCGGATCTGATTGTAACCCGAATAAGTGTCTATGAAGTTTAGCAGCTCATGTCCGGCGGTCGAATCAACCAGCAGGTCGATCCTGGGAAAGGAAAAGCTATCCTTCGGGCAGGCTTTGTTAATGTCGGTAAAATCAATGCACATCCGCCACTTCCCGTTGCTTTTCTTTACCAGGATGACATTAGAGAGCCAGTCCGAATAGTAGACTTCTCTAATGAAACCTGCATCCAGCAGCTTCTTCACCTCCTCTCAGATGGCGATCAGCTTTTCGATGGAGTGATTCCTCCGCTTTTGTCTGATGGGCTTTCGGCCAGGATCAAGCCCTAACTTGTAGACCATCAGCTCTACCGAAATCCCAGGCATGTCTGCTGGGGTCCATGCGAAGAGGTCAGCGTTCCGTCGCAGGAACGTGATCAACCCATCGTGCAGTGGCCCGGTGAGTGAGTCGCCGATCTGTACACACTTTTTCGGCTCCTCCAGATCCAGTGGGACTAGTTCTGTGGCTTCACCAGACTACGCTTGCTGAAGGATTGTCTCATCCCGATGGTCGAGTTCCCCAATTGTTTTAGTGCTGCCGCCAGGGGCAACCTGAGACATGTAGCAGGTTCGTCCGATAACCTGATCACCCAACACCTCTCCCACACCGTAAGGTGTCGGAAACTTCATCTTGAGGTGTAGAATTGAGCTAACCACCCCGAACGTTGTTAAACAAGGTCTGCCCAGTATTACATTATACACAGAGGGTAGGTCGACCACCAGGAAGGTTAGTATTCGGCTTGCTGTTTTCGGATACGTACCCAAGGTGATTTCCGGTTGGATGGTCCCCTGAACAGGCACAGGCTCGTTGTCAAGGCCATACAATGGTCCTTTGGTAGGTTTCAGTTGGTTTTTTTTAAACCTAATTTGAAGAATGCATCCAAGTAAAGCAAATCTTTAGAACTTCCATTACCGATGAACACTCGCTTCAGCTGGTAGTTGACACTACCATTCAAAACGAGTGCGGATACAACGAGGGGATCAGCATGGGGGGATGTTACATGAGTTAAATCATTATCATTGAAGCTAATGGTGTGGTCCGCCATTCGTTGCTTCTTCCTCCCAGTCTGTTGTTTCTCGCCGCCGGCTGGGTTCTTAGCAGGTCGGGTGGTGATTATATTAACCACCCCTACTACAACTCAGTTTTGAGGAGGAGATTGCTCCTGCCCCTCTCTGCTAACTGCCCCAGAGCTCTGCCCAGGGCCCCTGACGAATTTGGTGAGGTGGCCTCTGTGAATCAGTAGAATGCCCAGCAGAGCGGTGGAAGTCGCAGTACTTCAACTGGTTCCCAAAATCCTTATTTAGTGGTTTTGGCCACTTCAGGGACTTCTCTCCGCGGATCTGTAAGAGGACATTTGAGCGCGTATCCGTCAGAGGCATAAAGCTAGTGGGCCCGTAGTCTCTGTGTTCTGGAAGCCCAGTCTTGTGTTGCTTCCGGCGAGAGTGATCACCGCCGCCATACTTCCTTTTTCCCTCTCCAGGGAATGATCGAGGCTCATTTTCCCACTCTGGGCATTTTACCTTGTTGGCCTCCTCTGCTGCAGCGTAGACCCGGGTGATGGACTCTGCCTCCCGAAAGGTTTGGGGATTATTATGGGCCAGGTGCTTGAAGAAGTCTCCGTAGGTTAGCGTGGAGATGAAACTGCCCAATTTCATCTCCTCCATGATCCGGGGGATCCACCTAGCCTCTGCCACAAAGCGATCCAGGAATCGCCTCGGGTTCTCTCCCGGCTTTTGCTTGATATGGGAGAGGTGCCACGTCTGCTTCTCTTCCCGTCGGCTCAAGGCGTACTGAGCGAGGAAGAGATCCGTGAGCTCACAGAAGCTGCCGATGGTGCCTGAAGGGAGGTGATGAAACCAAATGTAGGCGTCTCCCTTCAGTGTGAGCGGGAAGTATCAGCACATCTCTGAGTCTTCCAACCCTTATAGACTCAGATGGGTGCGGAAGTGATCTAGGTGGTCAACCGGATCACTGCTCCCATCGTATGAGTCAAGGGAAGGCATTTTAAACTTGGCGGGTAGTGAACGGTTCAGGATCTCCGCTGTGAAAGGAGATCTGTCTAAGTCAATACCGTGTCCCTCATCCTGGAACACGCGGTTCCAAATTTTATCCCCTTGCGGATCTGCGCGAGTGGTGTTGGTAGATCTCTTGGAGTTGAGGTAAGCCCTCAACTCTGTTTTGTCTCTAGAGGGTCCAGCAACCGGCTCACTCTTGGACTGCATTCTCGTCTTCTACCCGAGAGTATTGGGGATTTCTTCTCTCTGGACTTTCCCATGGAGTTGTGCTCCCACAGCGTTCCTCGGGCCTATTTTGGCCTGGAGCGCATGAGGAGGCTGGGACCGGATTATTTGTGTGTCTCTCGGGCCTTCTGGCCGGTTTGTTTTTCCTCTGGCCACCCTTTTTGGTGGCCGATGCAGGGGCGGCTACTGGCAGAGCCTCCTGCTATCGCTGCTCATGTTGTGAGCAGAGTATTTGGAGTAGACGATTGTTAACCTGTATCTGCTCTATTAGTTGCTAGAAGTAGGGCGCTGGCACTCCGCCTATTGCCCCATTGACCATGGTACCAACAGCGTGGTCCTGGTCTGGAGAAGTGACGTCACTAGCGGGATCGCTAGTTTGGGCTTTCGTGTTCATCATTGAGAATGAGTCAAGCGGTGACAAGAGAGCGCTGTGCAGAGTTGTGGTTGGCTTTTGTAAACGTTTCTCACAAACGACGCCAATGATGCGTACCTGGATTTGACTTCGAATAGATTCAGATTCGTCTGGACAGCTCGACCCGGCTCCATTCACTGAGTCTGAATTCTACACACCACTAAAGTAAACAAGAGGTCAGTGTGTCGACGGAATGTTGTCCCACCGAAAACACTCCGATACTCAAGTCAGTAAAAGCCTTCTAAATAAGGAAGGTAAACTGGAAAGCAAAAGACAGAGAGTAGGATGTTCGGGAGTGTTGGCTGGTTGAAAACGTGAGCTCTCGCTTCCTGCTCACAGAGAGCGTAAGGAAGTGGTGTCCCGAAAGTGTGGAAGTTTTAGGGAACGATTCTCAGAAAGTTGAAAAGGTCTCCTGAAATCCGGAGGCCTTCGGTGGGATTGGAGGATGAACGCTTGTGTAGAGAGAATGAGAAGACGAACCCCTGTTCGAGCTCTGTAAGCATTCGTGTGGGAGACTGTAGGAAGTCTTTCAGGAAACTGGTTCTTAGTGTTCTCAGGAATACCAGTTAGAGAGTGAGCAAGTGAGCTCCTGTTTCTGAGTAAGCTTTTGTTGTTTGTTCGTAAGCTTGTGTGAGCACCTCAGAGCGTGTGTAAGAGCCTTAAGCTTTTATGGACAGCTGGAGAGCCTCCTTTTCTGGGCAAGGTGGCATGTTCCTCTTGGACTACCAATGGAGGCCTTCTCAGAGTTGGTCGGTTGACAGTCGTGATTTGATAGATCCTCTTTCGGCTATACAGTGCAACGGATCTTCAGATTGTCTCATGCCTTTGTGACCGTTTTATTGGCGCTGAGTTCACTGCCGCCCTTTTTGGAGAAGATCGGCTTTTAGGAAAGGTTTGTGATCATGAAAGGACTGTTGATTTTCGTGTACGTGTTTGCCTGCCAGTTTGGGCCTGGGCCGTAGTAGGTTTAAAGCCTTTTTAGGCCTGTCGCTATAGTATATCCGGTTAACGCTCGAGTTGACCGTTTGTATACAAGTTGGCCACCTGCTGAAGTCTGGACGGTCAATACTGGCGTTGACCGTCTTGGACCTTTCAGGATTTGAGCCTACACCTCCTATTGGGCCGCTTTTGAGTTGACCGTCTTGCAGGCCATTTGGGCCTTCTTTGACCGTGGGCCAGCCCATATTGCGGTATGCCCAGCACGTACCATAAGTGTAGATGATTTGGCTTTTCATCAGAAAAGTAATTGAGTTTAATTTT
>JAODPA010064250.1:0-11049 GCA_025585075.1 Nepenthes mirabilis | reverse complement strand
ACAAAAATGTATTTTCTATTATCGTATATTTAAATTATGTATATTATAAATACACCAAAATCTAAATAGAATGATGATATTGCCATGGCAGAAACTTGAATCAGATAAAAGTAAGACATTGACAATGCAATATGCATAAGCCATACCCTAAATGACATGTCAAACTTTTTATTTCACATTTATTTATACACATTGGTTATAGAAAAATTATGGAAAAAATGGGAAGCACAATATATTCAAGAAGATGCAATGAGAGAAAAAATTTATTGTTAATCGTTTTAACAAATAGAAAGTGGTTGATGGTAGGCCCATTTACAGAGCACTTCCAACACTAGCCCCCCAAGCTTGGCCTGACCTGCAGTCGTGGCCTGGCATGTCCATTCTGGCCCAGTAGGCATTCATATCACCTGCCTCGAGATGCGCCTAGTCTTGTCTACTATTGGCGTCGCGTCTTCCCTTGGTCGTCGTTCCTTTCCCAAACAATCAGGCGAGCTATTCAGGCGTTGCAGTTACTATGCTGTGTTGGAACTATGCGTTTTCCCTTCCAAGTAAATGACGTTCACCGGGAGACGTGCCTCATTCAACGCGGGTTGGGAGCTAGCTGGCCTATAAACAGACAAGCCCTTGGGCTGGTGCCGCTCATCCCTTGGTTGGTTTCGGAGCAACAATGCAAAGGCCTTGTCTCACTTTGCTTCTAATGGGAACCTGTGAAGGAATTGGGTGGACTAGTTGGAGACTTAAAGCTTATGGTGAAGACCGTCCTTACGCCTCTACCATGGGTGATTTCTCACACTAGTGAGGGTGGCTTAGCCACTCTGCCGTCATCGTGTGCCTTCCTCCAGGCTGTGGCGATTTCTTGTGTAGCGGTAGATCATGGTGGATCTGTTACTCGACGCCCTGGGTCCGAGGTGACGAGCCGCTCATAGTCTATACTTCACTTGAACCGCTGCCTGCACCGTCTGGGGGAGAGGTGGAGGGCTATTCTGGTGGCTTGGGCTTGTTAGGTTACTTGCGATAAGCCGCTTTTTGCCCATCATGCTCAAAGAAATTGGAACGGTTCGCCGGGGCTTATGCCCCATGCTATATTTTCTACCTTTTTCTTGTACCTTTGCTATCGCAAGTTGTGTATTTTGTAAAAGAACCTTGATTAATAAAAGAAGTAGCCCTTTGACTTTATTCTTTAATCTTGTCATATGAATTTTCTCCTCCCTGGTATGCTTGAGGGGCGCGGGTAGCTTTTGCGAAGGTCACTTCCATTAAAGGTCCGCTTGTCCCCTTCGTTTCTGTGGCCTTGTTTATTTTTCGTTTGAGGTTGATATTTTGCGCTTTTCTCTTGCCGGTGTCCGCGTATGATAGCTCAGGGTGCATAGGTAAGAACATCAACGGACATTTAGAGGTTTGTTTGTGACCTAAAATGCCCGGGAGGCTTCTCAGACTCCAAACATCTTTGCATAATCTGTCGTAGTGTCCACAAACTTTCGATTACCTCATTAGGCATTTTTGGTACCAAAGTCTTCGTTGAGAGTTTGTCCGCGGACTTTCCTTGAATTCAAGACGTTGGTTTGTGCCGCCATTTTTGGTCATTAAGGCGCATTGAATGCATGTTGTTTCAACTGGCAGCGTCTTGGGAAGCCAAAGGCCCACCAATCCTGTCGACGTATGGGTCGCCGACATGTGGCTAGGGTGATGATGGCGCGCTCCTCTTATTTTTTTGCCATTTTTCGAATACCATGATTTGCACCCACCTTTATTTTACGAGATCTAAGAGATTCCTTTTTAAATCTCTGGGCTGTGTTCTTCCGGATTCCACCCTTTCTTCGATTTTCTTTGTGTTTTTCTTACTTTTGCCCACAAATTCTCATGGCTCCTGGGGTCAAGGATATCACTTCCACCATCACTCTGGGCAAACTTGAAGCGATTCGCATTAAGTACGGCATTCCCAAGTCGACGGCCACGGTGATTCCAGATAGGGATGATAGGGCTTGTAGCCCTCCTGACGGGTTTATGGCAGTGTATGAAGTCCACCTCAAGGGCGGGCTTTAATTTCCCGTTCCTCTGGAGTTGTACCATAACCTGATGAAACTCAAGGTTCCGTTTACCAGATTACAGCTTAACGCTATTAGGTATCTGTTCTCTCTTTGCGTTTTCGCTCAATGCCATAAGAAGGTACTCGAGGCAGCTGTGGTGAAGGTGATATTCTGCTTTACACACAACTTAGACTGAATTGTCGCCACCTCCCGTTCTGAGTACAGTGTCAGAGTGGCGGGAATTCAGATTCCACTAAGAGGTGGAAGGATAAATTCTTATTTCTGGGAGTTCGGGAGAATTAGGCTCTCTTGAACGTCTGGGGCAATGTGGACGCCGACCCTTCTGCAAAGGATGGGAGAGTTGCCCAGGAGGTCATTGACTTGGTGCTGGCAAACCTTGGCACTTTCGACCAAAATAACCAAAATATTTAGCTGTGGTCAGAGAACTTGGCGAAGGCCAAGTGGGGAACTTGTTACGAGGAATCTGACATCCCCACTGGCTTGACTGGAGCCGTCGTTTCCTCGAAGAAGAAGAGGTTGAGGAAAAAATAGGCGTCCCTGAGGATTGAGGAGCCGTCCGAGCGGCTAAGGAAAAGTCGTCAGATAGAAACTTCAAAGCGTCTGGCGACCATTGTCGATTACTCCTCATCTAACGAAGAGGGGACTGGGATTGCGCCTCTAGAGAGGAGGCCGGGGGCTTCAATTGTGTAGGCTGACCGAGGGGCAAAGGGTCTCGGACTTTCAAGTTTTGCTGAGTCCTCTAGTCAATCTTCTGAATATGTTGGCCAGCCCGCGGATCTCCCAACTATCTAGCCTCCCATTGACGAGCCCATTCCTGACCTTCCATTTGAGTTTATTTGGAAAGTTTCGGAGTGGATCAATAACCCTTCCGAGGACGGCATTGTGGCTCACGATGGCGGGGGAGACTGGCGCAACACCGACCGAGGACGCAGCAATGACGCCGACTGTGACAACAACCACCGAGGTAGCTAGGGTCGAGGAAGATCGGCCTGCAGAGCCACTTATCGTAGGGGCCGCCGAGCCTCCATGCCTCGAGATCTAGGTTTACAGCCCAATGATGACTCCATCTTGTACTTTAGTGGTGCTCCCGGCTAAGGATGCTGATGTGATTCCCGGTGTTGCTGAGAAAAAGAGTCTGGTCGTGCGACCTGCGCAGACCACTGAGCCCCCGGTCATTGATCTAGATGAAAATATCCCTAGGTCCGAGACCGGGGTTGAGACTCCTGCAGTGTTGGTGGCTACGGCCGAGGGGCCTGAGGTTCCCAGAGAGGAGAGCGCTTCAGGGAGCTCCTTTGTGACCAAGGTACTTTTTCATGTTGTTATTGATTCTGCGTTGTCCCGTCTACATCTCATTGTCCTGTTTTGAATTTCGCAGCTTCAGGAGATGGCTGGTGGTCTTGGCACAATCATCGCTGAGGATGCCCAAGCTTATATAGAGTTGGAAGTTGCAAGGGTCTTTGCTGAGGCCAACAAATGCTTGGAGGCTGAGCTTGCTGCTGCCAGAGGAAAGATCGCTGCCCTTGAAGATACATTGAGGCTCCAGCAAGTCTAGTACAGGTTGTTGCGGGATAGGAACTTCCAGCTGGAGGAGGTGTTGAGAAATTCAATAAGGGTCGCGAACATGGCTCCTGCTATGGAGGGCAAGTACTGGGACAGTATCAGCTTATGCCGCCGGTTGATCAAATTGCTGCAACCGCAGTTTCCCACAACCGTATTTGATCATCGGAACGCTAGTGCCACGCGGTCAGAGGACTTGTATGGCATTTCAAGCAGGCTGTTTCCTAGTCCTTCTCCGCCTGGGTCATCAAGCGACTCTCGATCTCCTAGACAGTCGGGGTCGTCTGGCCAAGCGAAGCCTTCCGGACACAAGGGCCCCAGTAGTAGGATGTCTTTCTTTATTTCGGACCTTCTGAGGGCGGACTGCGGATTCGCTGTGTACATGTATACATATTTCCTTTCACATATACTTTGTTCACAGTACATCTTTAAGTATGAATGAAATTCATCCTTTTGCTGGATTCTCTCCCTGAATTGTCTTATGTTTCTAGTTTTCTTATGACATGTTATAGGAGAAACTTAGTCTCATATCAGTTTAATGGCTGATCCTCCTAACCGCCTTAGGTTGAGGATGCTACCTCTAGGGTCGTCGCATGCTTGCCGATTTAAGCTGCCCAACGATTTATTTCAACCTCTAGGGTTGCTTGGTTTCGTGTGAGGCTTTTAACTTGAATTCTTGGACCGCTCGGACTTAGCTGAGTCTTTAGACGACCTCTTGGACAGCTCGGACTTAGCTGAGTCTTTAGACGACCTCTTGGACCGTTCAAACTTAGCCGAGTTTTTAGACTGCCACTTGGGCCGCTCGGATTTAGTTGAGTTTTTAGATGACTTCTTGGGCCGCTCGGACTTATTCGAGTTTTTAAACGACCTCTTGGGCCGCTCGGACTTAGCCAAGTTTTTAGATGACCTTTTGGGCCGCTCGGACTTGGCCGAGTTTTTTGATCAAGCGAAAGGCATCCTACCCTCTTGACTTAGGGACGACTTAGGCCTTGTAACTTTAGTAGATGGCGTGTGGTCACCAAGTGGATCGTGAAAAACTGTAGCGTGGTTTTATTATTAAATTGTTGCTCCAGCAAGCAATACAAGTGATTTACCTGTGACCTTTACAGTTTCATTGATAGTACTTTTTGAGGTGAGTTGCGTTCCATGTCTGTGGGACAAGCTTTCCCTATTGTGTGCGTAGCTTGTAAGCACCCTTTTGTAGGACAACTGAGACCAAGAGGGGCCTTTCCCAGTTTCGGGAGAGCTTATTTTGGCTAGCCTTCTTCCCGGTGGCCTCAATGTTTCTCAATACCAAGTCCCCTACCTCGAACTGGCGTGCTCTCACCTTCTTATTGTAATCCGTGCGACCCTTTGCTAGTAGGCTGCAACCCGCAGTCTTGCTGCTTCTCGGACTTCCTCTAGGAGATCAAGGTTCTCCCTTAGCCTTTGATCATTATTGAGCTTTCCACTCGAAGACTTGGGAGCTCGACTTCTACTGGAATAATTGTCTCGACCCCGTAGCACAGGCAAAAGGGGGTCTCTCGAGTCAGTTCCCTCGGGGTGGTCCTATAAGACCAGAGCATTGATGGTAGCTCTTAAACCTATGAGCCCCCAATGTGTTCCAACTTCGTCTTTAATCGATGTAATATTGTTCGATTCGTGACCTCCACCTGGCCGTTGAATTGCTAGTATGCGACCGACGTATACAGCAACCTTATCCTTAGGTTGGTGCAATACTTGATAAACTTTTTTCTGAAAAATTGAGTCCCATTGTCGGTTATGATACACTTGGGGATCCCAAATCTACACACAATACTCTGCCGGACAAAATTTGTGGCGTTCCGCTCAGTTATGCGGGCCAATGGCATAGCCTCGACTCACTTTGTGAAGTAGTCGATCCTGATAATTAGGAATTTTCTTTGTCCAGATACTATCAACAAAGGCCCAAGGATGTCTAGGCCCCCACTGCGTGAAGGGCTACGGAGACTGTAGGGCTTTGAGTTTCGTATGTGGCTGGTGGGTGAGATTGTCGTGGACCTAACAATTTTCATATTTTTTTATGAAGTCCATGGCATCATACTTCATGGTTAGCGAGTAATATCCTTACCTCATTAGTTTAAACGCAAGGTTCTTGTCCCCAATGTGGGATCCACAAACCCCGAGGTGGACCTCTCCGAGGGCATAGTCAGCCTCTTCTGGTGTAAGACATCTCAAGTAGGGGGTAGAGAACCCTCGATGATACAGTCTGCCATCTATTATAGTATACGACACAACCTTGTTTTTTACTTTCTTGGCCTCTTTCCCGTCCTCGGGCAGTGCCCCATCAGACAGGTACCTTAGGTAGGGGGTTATCCAGCTGTGTACCTCGGATACTTGCATCACTTCCATCTCAAAATCCTCCACACTGGGTTTGTTGAGGACCTCACACGTTCCTCGGGCATACTGCTCTGGATCCCCTTAAGCCGCCGCTTTTGTGAGTTGGTCAGTGTTTTCGTTTTCCTCCCGCGGGATGTGGATCATTTCTATCATCTCAAAGGCTGTCATGAGCTCTCGGACCTTTGCTAGGTATTTGGACAGTTGGGCGTTGTTAGCTTCAAAATTTCCTCGGATTTGGTTGACGACCAGCTCCAAGTCACTGCAGGCAATGACGTTCCTAGCCAAGCATTCTTTTGCCAATCGCAACTCTGTGATTAAGGCCTTGTACTTTGCCACTTTGTTGATCGCTGGAAACCTAAGGGCCATCGAATACTTAATCTCTGATCCTTCAGGCGTCCTCAGCACAATGCCAGCTCAACAACCGTCCTTCATCAATGAACCGTCCACTTGTAGAGTCTATTCCTCCGGAAGTGCAAGCCCTCGGCTGCACAATCGTCTGAGGAGTCTTGAATTTTGACAGTGGTTTTGAGAATAAAGTCCGCTAGGGTTTGACCTTTCAAGGCAGACCGCAGGTGGAACTCTACATCGAACTCACTCATCTCAATGGCCCATTTAACCAACCGTTCCGATGTTTCTGATTTCTGCAGAATCGCTCTGAATGGCTAATCGGTCAACACGACTATTTTGTGCACTTGGAAATACGACCTCAATTTTCGCGCAGAATACACGAGCGCCAGTGCCATTTTCTCAGTATGGGGATACCTTGTCTCTGCATCAGCCATTATTTTGCTGATGACAGGCAGTTACCTGCTGTTTTGCTGGCTCACTAGGGATGAGCTCAGGGTTTTATCCGAAACCGATAGGTACAGGAATAACTCCTTATCTGTTTGGGGGGAAGTCAACAGAGGCGGATTTGACAAATAATCTTTGGGCCCCCGGAAGGCTTCTTGGCATTCAGCTGTCCATTGAAATCCGTTGCTCTTTGTTCCTCTCAGGGCTTTAAAGAACAATAAGTACTTCTCGGCCGCCATGGCTAAAAAGCGTGATAGGGCTGCCAACCTGTCGGTGAGCCTTTGGATCTCTCTTTCGTTTCGAGGTGATTGCATATCAAGAATGACCCCGATCTTCTCTGGGTTGGCTTCAATTTCTCGGTTCGAGACAATATAGCCTAAGAATTTTCCAGATGAGACCCCGAATGTACATTTAGCGGGGGTTGAGTTTCATGTGGTACGTTCTTAGAATGCTAAATGTCTCATCCAAATCCTTGATATGGTGGCCGGTTATCTTGCTCTTGATGAGTATGCCGTCGACGTAAACCTCCACGTTTCTTCCAATCTACCCTTCAAATATTTTGTTCACTAGCCTTTGATAAGTAGCGCCCGTATTCTTGAGGTCAAAGGCATTACTTTGTAGCAGTACATTCCCTGGTCTGTGATGAATGACGAGTGCTCATTGTCCTCGGGACTCATCCTTATTTGATTGTAATCCAAGTGTGCATCCATGAAGCTTAGGAGCTCATGGCCGGACGTCGAGTCTACAAAGTAATCAATTTTGGGGAGGGGAAAGCTATCTCTTGGGCAAACATTGTTAACATCTTTAAAGTTGACGCACATTCTCCATTTTTCGTTGCTCTTTCTGATCATCATGACATTGGACAGCCAGTCAGGGTAGTGCACTTCCTTTACAAATCTTGCGTCCAGAAGCTTCTTTACTTTCTCTCGGATTGCTACCAGTTTTTCCACTAAATAGTTTCTTCTTTTCTGTCTAACGGGCTTATGATCGAGATCTAGGCCCAATTTATGGACCATTACTCTAATCGGTATCCTAGACATATCGCTCGGAGTCTAGGCGAAGACATTCGAGTTCCTTCGTAGGAAACTGATGAGCCGATCTTGGAAGGGTCTTGGCAAGGAACCTCCAGTTTGGACGATTTTTTCTGGATCTTGGGGACTTAGAGGGAGTCGATCAATATCCTCCCCAAACTTGGCTTGTTGCAATGTTGCTTCGTCCCGGAAGTCTAAATCCTCCACTGGTCGAGCAAGAGGAGTCTCCGTGAGCTGGGATAAGTAGCATGTCCGCCCAACCGTTTGATCTCTAAGGACTTTTTCAATCCCGTACGGTGTTGGGAACTCCATTTTTAAGTATGGTGTCGAGGTCACCGCTCCAAAGGCAGCTAAGCATTGGTGTCCGAGGATTGTGTTGTAGACCGAGGGCAGGTCCACTATCAAGAAAGAGAGCATTTTCGACAATGCCTTCGGATAAGTTCCTAATGTGACCTCGAGCTAGATGATTCCCTGTACCGGTATTGGTTCATTGTCCAGCCTGTAGAGGAATCCTTCAGTTGTAGTCAACTGGCTTCTTTTTAGTCCTAATTTTAAGAAGGCATCAAAATAAAGAATGTTGCGCGAGTTTTCATTATCGACAAACACCCATTTCATCTAGTAATCTAGGTTACCATCAGAAATAGGGCAGTTACAACCAAAGGGTCAGAATGAGGGGATGTTACATGAGCCATATCTTTGTTACTAAAACTAATGACCTCATCCCTAAATTCTAACCTAGGTCACTTTCCTTTCACAGTCAGGTCCTCCCATGCACCTCTTGTTGCCGGGCGGGCAAATATCATGTTGACCACTCCCACCGCCATTCTACCCATTGGCGGTTCAGGTTCAACTGACGGCCATATCTTCTACTGTTCCAGACGTCTGCCCAGTTCTTGGCAGGAAGCGGTTGTGATGACCTCTCCTGACAAGTTCCTCGATCTCCTTTTGTAGCGTCCTCAGTATTATAGCCTCCGCAACGGTGGTAGTGATAGTATTTGGTTTGGTCATCGCCCTCCGGATTCTTCAGTGCTTTGGGTCACTTCAAAAATTTCTCATCCCAAATTTACATTAGGATGTTAGTGCGTGAGTCATTTAAGGGAGTTAGGCTGATGGGCCCGTATTCCCTGTGGATGTTTTGCTTGAACTGTTGCTGTTTCCTGGGCGCGTGGAAGTCTTGTCAGCCCCCAAGTCTCCTCTTCGTATCTGATGTCCTCAGAGGGAGGTTCTCAACTTGAATTGGCCTCTTCGCATCGTTTGCTTTTTCGGCCGCGATGTAATCCCTCACTATACACTCGGCCTCCTTGAACGTCTGCGAACCCTTATGCACGAGGTGTTTGAAGAAGCTTCCTCCTTCCAAGGCTGACAGGAAGGTGGTCAATTTGGCCTCATCAGTTAACTTTGGGATCTGCCTGGCCTCGGATATGAAGCGAGACAGAAAGCTTTTCAAGCCCTCCTTGGCCCCTTGCTTTACACAAGTCAAGTGCCACGATTGCTTATCAATCCTCCGGCTAGAGGCAAACTGGGAAAGGAAGGCCTCTGCTAGCTCTCTGAAGGAGCTGATGGAATTCGCCGGCATTTCTAGAACCAAATCCTGGCGTCCCCCTTGAGTGTTAGAGGAAAGCACTGGCATATGGTAGTTTCATCTAAGCCTTGAAGACTCAGATGCTCGCAGAGGTGATCCAAGTGGTCCATCGGGTCAATATTTTCATCATGCTCATTCAGGTTAGGCATTTTGAACTTTGGGGGAAGCGGCCTCGCCCTGATCTCTGCCATAAACGCAAATTTGTGGAAGTCAGTTATTCCTCCCTCGTCATCGCAAAAAACTTGGTGGAATACCCTGTTGAATTTTTCTTCCACCTGAGGCAAGGCTGCCATCCTCCTTTCATTGAGGAAAGTCCTCAACTCGTAGGGGTCTTGTACTGCCTGCTGCCCCGGTCAACTCCTTGTCCTCGGTGGGGCTTCCTCAACATGGGCTGCGTCTTGAAAGGTGTGTTCTCGGCCGTTACAGACACAGCGTGGATTCTGTCTCTCAGGACTCTCCTCTCGTACCCGCGGACCTAAATGCACTTGGAGGCACGAGGGTGCTCTGCTGCTCAAGGTAACTTGCGTTTGTAGGGCCTCGAGCTGAGTAGCATGCTTGCGGGCATACTTCTTTCCCTTGCCTTTCCTCTGGGACATCGTGGATTGGGAGGCTTTGGATGGCGCTCCCCTAAGCCTTTCATTCATTGTGGTTCTAAGGCCTTGAACGGCTTGGGCCACGTCATCCATCCTTACGGTCAGTGCCCATACGAAGGGGTCAGAATGGTCCTCTACCCTGCCACAGGGCATTGGGCCGTTGCCTCCTGGGCAGGCCTCTCGGACAGGGGCACTAGCTTATATTCAGGTATTCACCATTTTGTGTATCGAGTTGAGTGTTTGAAAGGGAATGCTAGATTTTTTGTCGGCTTCCTACAGATGGCACCAAATGTTGTATCCTCGGATCCCTATTTCGATCAGGTCGAGGACCCAAGAGCAACATCAAAGGTTTACTTGTGCAGAATGCGGCGACAGAGTATGAGGGCTATAGGCAAGTATGTGGTGGGGACTAAAACTGAGCGAGAGGACGGGGATTAATACATGATTGTTTTTACGTGGAAAACCTTCTCTTGAATGAGAAGAAAAAATTACGGGACTTTAATCCGAGAATCGCTTCCACTATGTTGCACTTGAATACAGAGGTTTACCAGCCACACTCCAGTGCGTCAGGTCGAGGACCTTAAGTTTGGAAACTCGAAGAGTTACTCTCACAACACAAGTTTTGAACTTCTCTCTTTGGTTTTCTTTCTATGCTAAAGTCAACAAGAGTTAATGCGGGAATCAGTGCCAGATCCTTTATTTGGTAAACAGTTAAGGCATTTATAACGGTTGAGTTTTCCGTGAAATCCGTCCACGTGGTGTTGGCGTGTGTCAGGAGCCCCGCCACCAACTTTGTGAGTTCCTCTTGTCCAATCAAGCGGGTTGCGTGTACGGCTATTTTATGCAACGTTCGTTCTATTGGCCGCGTGCTGCGCAAGTCATCATTTCCCATTGTCATTTGACTATTCATCCGCAGAATACCTCCCACGTGGCCCCTTCAGGTCGAGCGGCGCCTGAAGTCCATTATGGATCTGTGGCTTACAGTGACTTCCAGGTCCACTGTATTCCATGGGCCGGTTCACGCGCCTAGGCTTCCTGGGCCGTTTTGGCTTTTGGGCCCATTTTATTGGGGGCAGATTTTCGGTTTG
>JAODPA010064239.1:0-11050 GCA_025585075.1 Nepenthes mirabilis | reverse complement strand
CAAAATCCGCAAATAACAAATGTTGCAACATCAAACATCCAAATTCCAAATATCCAAATATGATTTCATACACAAAATTATTAATTCACATACAAATACCAAACAATAGCCCAATGTATGAAATTATCTAAAAGTCTGATATGATAAATCCAAGGTCGGATAAATCCGAAAGTTGATCAAAGCCTGTAATCTCAAAGCCAAACATTTCAATTTACCAAATAAAACGCAGGTAAAATAATAAAAAACTAAAACATACTAATCTTTAAGAATCAATGGCCAAAAGACTAATTTTGATAAAGGGTTACACATACTTCCAGTAACCTCAGGTCAAATCACTACTATTTAGACCAGTAAGTGGACCATCTACATACTACTTCCTATAAATGAAGTCAAATATCGCTTCCTTTCGCCACCCGTGAATAATAGGTGCAATCCTCGAGTCTATATTATAATGCCCAAATATATTGCTCCACTCAAATCCTTACAATGGTTTTCCACAAAATACAAAATCGAGAAATTCTACAATAAATGTCTAAAACTTTTCCCATCTATCAGAAAAGTACAAACTTTCATTCCAAAGAAGTACAAATACAAAAGTTTTTTTTTTCCTGTGGAAAGTACAAATAACAAAACAAATAACAAAATAAAGTCCAACCCGAAGCATATGCACGGACTACCACATGCAAGGCTAAATGCACATTTTAAGACTTTTATTTCACAAATATTCGTGTATATAAACATAATATTTCAAATATTTACTTATTTCTTACAAATCGGACCAAAACCTCAAATGTTCAGAAAAAACCAAAGCAAAACCTCAAAATCCTAAGTAAAACCACATGCATGTAATAATACTCAAAAAGGGGTAGTAAAGGGTTAGATGCATGATCTCAAAGCATAAAATGCGAACAAAACTAGAAGGAATCCAAAATATGCCAATGATCAAACATAGAAATACTTGTCTTGACCTTTAAATCTAACATATCTGACAAAATGATACTTCAAAAGCACCTTTCTTTCTTTCGTTTCTCTTCTTCCCATGAAATCAGATCTGCAACAATATGAGCACTACTTTTATAGACGAATTGGCACATAAACACTGGTTAGACGCACATCAGGTGCCACTCCAAGCAACAAGTGCCGCTCAAGCATGAGTACTTTGCCAAAAACACACATGAGAACTGCAGCGATGCTCCTAGGGCACGCACATTCTGCCTAAAATGCTCATGAGCGCACATCAAGGGCCAATTAGGCGCCTAGCCTATTCCCATAAATTAATTTTCCTTCAAATCTTCAATATATAATTATTTTCAAATTGACCCAAAATCAATTGACGACATTAATATTGATAGTTAGAAATCGGACGCTATATTTAGCGTCGACTTTATTTGTCTAAGGTTGAATTTCTCGAACATGTCATACACAGCCAAAGATATGTGGTATAGTGTGTGATGGTTGAACAAGGCACAAAAGGCAATGCAAGATCACTCCTTGAAGCATGGCCGAGGGTGTTTGATTAATAAGATAACATGCAAATATAGCTTTACTCCAAAAGAATTAAGGAACCCTCATATGGACGAGGAAAGCCCGATCAACTTCTAACAAATGTCTATTCTATCTTTCCACAACCCCATTTTGTTGGGGCATCGAGATAAGAGGTTTGATGAAGAATTGCATCCTAAGGCATAAATGTTGTAAATGTAGAGAAATACTTATAGGCCAACCACTTCATAAAATCTGTAATGAAGAAGAGATATGATTTTGAATTTCAACATAAAAGGCAAAAATAATTGAAAAGGACTTGTAATTACATTTCATTAAATATAACTAGGTAGTGCATAAATATTTATCAATAAAACTAACAAATTAACAGAAGCCCATTTTAAAAGGCACAAGACCGGGGCCCCAAATATTTGAATGAACGCCTGAAAAAGGAGCTAAAGCTCATTGATTTGTTCTAGGATAAGAAGACATAAGATGTTGTTCAGCCAACTGATATGACACAAAATAGTGTAGATAGAGATTGAAGGCTAAAACATAATTTCTTTAAACTTGATAGTTAAGGATAACCCAACTAATAAAGAAGCTCAAGGGGTAACAAAATGACGGTAGAACAAGCTGTAGAAGATGGTCTACCAACCAATGTGTAAAGACCTCCTACATTACGACTACACCTAGTAATGATCCTCCTCATTGTATGATCCTAAAATTCACAACCAAAAGAGGAGAATACAACACAACAATGATTGTCTTTGGCAAATTTACTAACAAACAATAAGTTGAATGGAAAAGACTACAAATATTACACGTATGAAAGATCAATAGTAGAGGTCACGAGAATAGCACCAATTCCCACAACAATCACAGTTGTTTCATCAGCCAGAACAATGACAAGAAGAGTAGAGCATGGTTTATAACAAGACAAGATACCTAAGGTCCTAATCATATAATTAGAGGTGCTTGAGCCAATGTCCTAAGTTCGGGATGTAGTTGATAGACAGGCAATGGGTTTAACTTGCTGAACAAGAGTAGTAGCGGCAGAGGGGGCTTGTCCAACCAATAAACATGAATAATCATCTATAGACAAAGTGAACATTTTAGTTATTAGTGGTAGTATGCAGTCAAGAACACCCCAGATGCAACCAGCATATAGTTTAAAGGGTGTTATGGGCTTTCTATATAGCTTTAAGCATTTATTCCATGTGTGACCAACACCACCACAATGAAAACATAAAAGCTTACCATATCGGCTATGACTATTTCGACTCATTCTACAGCCACTGCATCCAATGGGAGAATGCAAAAAAACAAATCCGTTAAAGAGGGTATTGTAGCACTTGCTAGAATCTAGGAACAAGCAAAACCAAAGTCAAGTCACAGCCAAGCAAGAAAACATAAGATAGCCAAATGTTCCCGTTGTATGCACATTTTCATCACATAAAAAAAAATTGGCATAAGTACATTCAATTCTTCATAAAGCCTTTCAAATAAGCAAAGAAGACTATTACACTCTAATCATTTTGATCTATATGAAAGAACGATAAGGATACGCCAAACATTCTAAAAGGTATATATTTTCCAAAGTGAAATAGAGATAGATACTCCCATAACTCTTTTACAGTGTCCATATGGGTGGAGAGTAAGGCCATTCGTTGGTCCATAAAGTTGATTAAATGAGCGTAAAATTGTGCATCTTTACGTGTCCACACCTTTGCCCCAAGTAGATTAATGGTTGAATTTTGAGGATTAGCTATCAGTTGACTTTTCTTATTATGCCACGTATAGCAAGGAGGACAATTTTCCTATAGTGTTGATAATTTGTCCGTCAAGGCAATTAAAAATCTAGAGAACATGGAAGAAATATTTCAGAAACTACATTATGGGATATAGTTCATTCATCTGTAGCCACTACTAAACAATAGTCAAATTAATATTCCCAATATCTATTGACAAAACAATATTGTGAAGTTGGAAATCTAAAGGATCAAATCCCCTCTAGAAAGAAGCCCTAGCTTCGTGTCAACACTCTCTCTCCTCAAGAAATTCAAAGGAAATAAGCCTCACACTTTGTTGATACTCTCTCCTCTTGTTATCTCTTCTTCACCACACAACACTGTTAAGAGAACAGGAATTTTTGAGAAAAAATCTGAACTGGAAGTACCAAGCAAAAAGCACCAAATTCAGAGGTAAAGAATTGCACAATAGGGACAAATCGTGAACTTTGAATGTAAAAAACACCCTGAAAAATCAATGTTCAAAGAATCGCACCAAACTCTAACCAAATCAATGAGTGAAATAGAAGAATTCAACAATAAAGAACACCAGGAGCATGGAATCCAAAAAATTGGCCACAAAAAAAAAAAAAAAAACATCAAACTCACAAGAAATATTTATAGTAGACTAGCTTCCTACAATCAACCAACACAAAACCCCAAGAAACTAAGAAATCCTGCCCAAAAATCCAAGAAAGTGAGAAATCGGGGCAAAAACTGAATCTAGGATTTCGGATCTATCAACTTAAGCCATGAGAGTCATTGTGGCGGCAGCTATAGTGACCAGGGTTATCTTTGATATGATGTACATGTGTATGGTGAGAAAAATAAGAAAAAATCAATGCTTTAGGGTTTTTTGTATTCAGAATTATATAGAAGCATTTACATACAATACAAAGTACTAATTACCCCCAGAATATTCTAGGACAGAATATTCCACAGCATGACCTAAAGAATATTTACCTTTTATTCTAGCATATATTTCTTTCTATTCTAATAATTTTTATAACTATGCTCGAGTTGTTTTTAGCCCATTTAAATATCTAAACCTTAATCTTAATCAACGTGGTTTATGCACTGGAATTTACAATGGCTGTCGTGAATTTTGTCTTCTATACTTCACTTTCTCTTTCTTTTCCTCTTCTTTTTATTCCATTCCTAGTCAAACATCATGTTCATTTTTCATGTTTTCTTCTCCAACTCCGTACAAAGTATCATCTTCCTCGAGGGATTATACCAAGAGCATGCTTCCTTTCAGGTTTTTTTTCCAACCGCTTGGATCTTCTGGAGTGTCAACTTCCCTTCCAGTGTTAAGACAATTGAATTCATTGATATCCCCCATTGCTTTAGAAATTTCAAATGCAACCGTGACATGGGATTCCATTATTTCAATTAATGTTTTTTATGGCTTTATTTGACTTCGATTTGGTATGGGGATTTCTCCTGTAAGTTGTAAATGAACCTATTTTCACTTGCAAGGCCTGCTCCATTTTCCTTTCAAGAACCTAATTTGTAAATTTCAAAAAGGTGGGAAATTCAAATTTTGCAAAACTCAGATGTCCCCTAAAATTAATCTCTTTACTTTTCCCTTGCAGCACCATAGTAAAAGAGCCGACATGAAAAATGTTATGCAACTGTGGAGGCTTAGCTCATATTCTGTTACTTCCATTTCATTGAAAGGTGAGAAGCATGGACTCAATGGAGCAACCTTGACAGCACCATTCCTAAAAAGTCAAGAGCATGAGACTCTCACCCACAATTTTATTGTATTGTAGATAAATTGTTTTTATGATTTGAACCCATTACTTACTGATCACCATGTGGCAACCTTGCCATTCCTAAATCATTTACAGTCCGGAATTTCATGAAACTGAACAACGGGTGGAGACATCCGCACAAAATAAGATTGAATGAAATGGCCAAAAGAGACAATATAGTCAGCAGCCAATATTCTTGCTCATAGACATGAAAAATTATCAACGTCTTGTAAAGAAGCTAGGCCTTGATGAACACCTAGATAACTTTAGCTATTGTCCACACTGAACCAATAATCCTCTTAAGAGCGTGAATAGCAATCAAATTTTCACCTAAATGGATACATGATAAACCCTATCTTTTTCTACTTTAACACCAGAAATAGCTACTGTAGGGAAATTAGACTTGAGACAAGTAAAAAATGCCCTGCACCCACCAGAAGAAACTAGCACTTCTTTTAGTTTGCGGCTGATACATTCCAATATCAAGCCCACCGATACCACGACAAAATCGTCACATATCATTGTATCAACAATATAAAATAGCCGATATTTGGCCAATATACCAGCTAATTTTTTCCTATAAGTTTACAATAAAGAAAGACTTGCATCTAATATGTTAGATACCGGTATATATTGTCTGATATATTTCATATCATTATGGCCGCGACCGATCACAATGTTTTCATCTGTTCATACATATATAACAGCCAGCTCATGGTCAAGTCAAATCAGAACTCAGAATGATCTCATTTACTTTTTAGGTTTTGGAAAAGAACAGCACATTATATTAAGCATTCAACTACAAAGAAACAGAAAGCTAAAAAATTAGCAAATTTTCACTAATTATGAATGAACAAAAGGAAGCAAAGGACAGATGCCATAGAGACTGGTGAGGATCCAGAAACAATTTAGAAGTCATGCAATGAATCAGAAAGAATTCCTTTTTTGTTATTTGGTGCTGTAGGGGGGAGGTTAGAAAATCTTGCTTTCACTCATACCACCTACCATCTGCCGAAAGGCCATGCAGACTTCTCTTGCCATTTGCTTCTCAGTAGGTGTCAAAAGTACAGGATACCTCACCTGCCCCAAAAACCAGCAATGTTATTAGAACCAGATGTGTTTTCAATCATCCTAGTGTTTCTCACTGAAATTAGATTTCACTTATTTTAATTTCCCTCATTCGATAAAAAATAATTGACTGAATGAAAAAAATAATAATGACTAACAAATGTTTGCACAATAAAAGGAAATTTGACGGTGAATGTGCCCAAGAATGTATCCGAACTAAACAAGGTTCAGACAACAATGCTTGCTTTCATTTCAGTTAACTAATACAACCATGCAAAGGCAAATCTATTGGAACAGATGTGCTTTTACTCATCCTAATGTTTCTTGCTTTAACATGACTTTTGTTTTCTTTTATACTTCTCATTTAATATTAAAAAAGTTGGCTGAATGGAAAAAGAAAAAAACTTCAGAACACCACAACTCATGCTTTCCATTGCCAAAGGATATTCCACAGAAAGGAAACAAAAACAGTATCCAAAGTGAAATGGGTCACCAGTATCAAAACATCGATTTATGGCAACTAAATCGGTTCTTCGCCTAGTTGACAGAATGAAAAATAATAATAATAACTAACAAATGTTTGTAGAATAAGAGAAAATTTGATGGCAAATGCAGCCAAGAATGTATCAAACTGAACAAGGTTCTGACTACAATGCCTGCTTTCATTTCAGGTCACTAACACAACCATGTAATGACAAATCTATTGGAACCAGAAATGATTTTAATAATCCTAATGTTCTTGCTATAATATGATTTTTTTTATTCTTCTTTTTAAATATTAAAAAAGTTGGCTGAATGGAAAAAAAAAAAAAACTTTAGAACACCACAATTCATGTTTTCCACAGCAAAGGGATATTACACAGAAAGAAAACAAAAACAGTATCTGAAGCGAACTGAGTCACCACATCAAAACAACAATTTAGGGCAAATAAATTGGTTATTCGCCTCCATTAAACTGTAATGTAGATTGTGTCCTATAAGTAGTCTAGATATACAAAAAAAAAAAACAAGCATACAATTTTGCTTTCAATTCTACATGAGGAATCATCGGCAAATATTAGCCCACACTTCTAACAAAACCCCAACCATCTTAGCTTAGCTATAAAATTTTTCTTTCATTTCTAGACAAAGAAAAATGCCTAATTAGAACAAAATCCATAGGTAACATAACAAAGTTTCAAAGGTGTGGTGTCCATCCTATCACATTCAACATCTTAAGTAGTGCTTGAACTACAATATCAATTAAGATCACCAAAACACTTTCACCCATAAATCCCACGATCTTGATAGTGATTTGAGAAAAACACCCTGTCAATACATGGAGAAATACCTCAGCATTTGTCTCTTCATCCATTTCTTACTCTGTTTCACACCACTCACCAGAATTCTCCTCATTTTCTTTATCTAGCATAGCAATGCTACTTGCTCTTACATTGTTGACCAAGGCAACACTTCTAATGGCATTTGATGTCAACAGCTTTGAATGCCTCTATTGAGATTTTTCCTTCTCATTAAATAGATAATACTTTCTTGAATTACATTAAATTACAATCCTCAACTTTCCTAATTTATCTTTTAATTACAATCACTCAATCTTAATTATAATCAATTAGAATAATTTTAATAAAGAAAAATATATATAATTTTCGTAATTAAAACTACTGACATATTCTACTGATATCCCCCTCAATTTGATACTGACAGATCAAGAAGCATCAAATTGTAAACCATTTTTTGATGTCAATAGCATGATAGAGCTTTAGTAAAAACGTTAGCTATTTTAAAATGGGTAGAGAAGTAAGGAACAATGATTGCATGTTGATCCAATACTGTATAGATATAGTTACAGCCAACCTCAATATACTTTACGTATTCATAAAAAACAGGATTGGTGCCAATCAGAATAACACCAGTGTTATTAAAATTAAGGGTGGCTGGAATAAGCTGAGGAATGCCAAGTTTCCCAAATTAGACCTATAACCAAACAATTTCTAAATAAGCTGAACACATAGCATGATACTTTGACTCGATTGAGGATTTTGATACCTAAGCTTGTTTTTTACTCTTTCAAGAAATAAGAGTAATACCAATAAACATGTACGAACGAGTAAAGGAACGACAAGTATCGATACAATCCACCCAATTAACATCAATGAATCCACATAAACAGAGCGAATTCTTAGTAGGAAATAATAGTCCTCGACCCAAAGTATCTTTAAGTAACGAATTTTCTATTTTACTATTGCAAAGTGTGAATGTCAGGGTGCCTACAAAAACTAACTCACCTGATGAACTACAAAAAAGATATCAGACCGAGTAATCGTTAGGTAATTTAAGCTTCAATATACTTTACGTATTCATAAAAGACAGGATTGGTGCCAATCTAAATAACACTAGTGTTATTAAAATTAAGGGTGGCTGGAGTAAGCTGAGGAATGCCAAGTTTCCCAAATTAGACCTATAACCAAACAATTTCTGAATAAGCTGAACACATAGCATGATACTTTGACTCGATTGAGAATTTTGATACCTAAGCTTGTTTTTTACTCTTTCAAGAAATAAGAGTAATACCAATAAACATATACGAACGAGTAATGGAACGACGAGTATCGATACAATCCACCCAATTAACATCAATGAATCCACATAAACAGAGCGAATTCTTAGTAGGAAATAATAGTCCTCGACCCAAAGTATCTTTAAGAAACGAATTTTCTATTTTACTATTGCAAAGTGTGAATGTCAGGGTGCCTACAAAAACTAATCCACCTAATGAACTACAAAAAAGATATCAGACCGAGTAATCGTTAGGTAATTTAAGCTTTCTACCAATTGCTGATTCTCTACCAATTGCTGAAAACTAGAAAACAAATAAGCATCCCACTTTAAGCCCCTTCGCAATTATCTCCTCCGACGCTTGATCATGTACAAGACAATTATTACGATCAAAAAGAATCTCGCAATTACTATCAACCAATTGTTTAATAAAAATCAAACTTATAGATAATTCTGGATATATAAAAACCTTATCAAAAGTGGATCCCAATTTTCCTATTGCAGCGATAGGAAGAGAGTTGTTATTGGCTACTTAAATATATTGCTCACCCTCATACTCATAAATATTATATAAAGCATCTGCATTATCTATTATATAATTTGAAACTACTAAATCAAGTAACCAAGAAGAAGTAAGTAGCTTTTACTCACCTAATAGCTAGAGAGCAACAAAAGTAGATATCATTTATTATACCATCTTGACAGTGAGAGAAGACAAAAGAATAGTAAATGTCTAAATTGGATAGGCCGGCACACTAGTTGAAATAGAGTGGACACTGGTGTAAAAGGCCCAAGCCTTTCCTTTTTAAGGTCAAATGCCAGAATCTTTAATAATGTGCCCCTTCTTTTTAGAATAATTACAGAATTTTTATTACAATTCTTTATAATATGCCTATACTCTTTACAACTATAACAATGAATCTGAGATTTGAACTTCCTTGCCTCCGAGGAGCAAATACCAAGCTAACCAACTTGGAAGATGTCATATCTTGTGTCATACTAATCTAAGTGACTAGGTGCTACTGTCCTCGAAGAAATTCTTCCAAGTAGACATTAAGAGGTAAAATAGGATTGCAATTAAGAAGACCAGCTCGAGTATGTTTAGATTCATGTCTCAGTTTCATCGTAAATTGATCTCTTAAACTTTCCACACGAATTTTTTGCAATGCCACAAGAATCTCTTCAGGAACTTTAGAATGAACAATAGTAATATATTCATTCCATAGACTAAGAAATTTAATATATAATTATTTCACAGAAAGATCATCTTATTTGAAGATAAAAATTTCTAATTTCAATTGAAATTTTGAGTATTATTTTTCTTAATTATACATGCAGCAGAAATAGTCTCATATTTCCTTAATAGTTATGAAGTAATAAAGATTATTTACTACACATAGTTCAATAGATCCCAATAACCATAACACAATATACGCATTCTCTCACTCCCATTGATTAAATTCCTTTATTTTGGTAAGGGCTGTAGATAAGCCATCTGAATGACTCGAATGTTTTTCCTTTACAAACATTTTAAAGTGTAACACCCGATTAGGATAATTCTATCAATTAAA
Source organism: Nepenthes mirabilis (assembly GCA_025585075.1). NCBI lineage: Eukaryota > Viridiplantae > Streptophyta > Magnoliopsida > Caryophyllales > Nepenthaceae > Nepenthes > Nepenthes mirabilis. Next base: position 826 of record JAODPA010064239.1, on the reverse strand, counting down.
ATGAACAATAGAATTTTTTTTTTCCTGACATTAAAATGAACAATATAATTTTTTTTCTCACATTAAAATGAAGGCGAAGATTAATTAGAAGAGAAAAACCGAACATTTAAAACCTTCAAAGGACTCATATGCTTTTCGTTTATGTAATAAACTCACATGGATAGAAATAAGAACTCATGTGCCTAAAGAACCCATACTGCTGCTTTTAGGATTTTAAAGATGACCACTAAGACCACGATCAAGATACTCTTGTTCAAAGAGAGAGAGAGGCATGCGTACAGTCTATAGATGAAGTGGCAAAAGAAATCAAAGAGACTTTTTAAAGCCTCTTATTCGAATCATAGAAGAAACGAATTGAAGAGAGAGAATTAGCACAAATTGATTAAGGTGACTCCACGATTCAACTCGATGATGAAATAATTGAGGCTGATAAGAAGCATATTATATGAAAATCAAAGCCAACCAGTCGCCTCTAGAATGCTTCAAGATAGTCAACGATTATCACATGGCAGACTCTCGATCCTCAAGGGATCAACCAACTTTTTGAAGAATTCAAACGAGTTCGATTTGTGAGACTTTCATAAGGGCATTTTCAGCTGTTCTAGAAAGTCACAAATTTGCATATTGATAATAGAGCATTTTCATATGTTGTAGGAATCAATATTTCACTGACGGTACGTTTGGTTGTTGAAATAAAATGAAGTGAGAATAGAATAATTATTCCCAAAAATAGAAAAAAATGGCAATAAAGTTGGAATTATTATTCTTATATTTGGTTATTGGAATAGAATAAGGTGGGAATTAGTATTCCATTATTTGGTTCGTA
>JAODPA010064228.1:0-11050 GCA_025585075.1 Nepenthes mirabilis | reverse complement strand
CAGCATAACTTTTCTGTCGACTCTGGGCAATCTTCAGCTTTTCAAAAACCACTGCAATCTGAACAGCAAATGTTGGTGAATGATGGGATTTGGTATTAGCCACAGGTCAGTACAGCTTTTCTTTCCTTTCTGGAAATCATTTCAAGCTCATAAGATGAAAGGGCCCATCCGACTGCAAACAGAATATTCCTGACAAAATTAAAGGCCAAAAGAAGTGGCTGGATCGTGGAAACAACCACTTATGAGGAGACTTCAAGCATAACAAGCCCCCCATTACACTGCCCTATCCCAATAAAATCACATATTAAGGCCAATCACAAATCTATGCTCCACCAAACGTAGATACACTCCTCATCCCATGCACTGGAAGAGCTGGTGAAAATTACCTTATAATAACTCCATTCAGTCTGATCACCATTTTTGTACAGAAGGGGATTATCGCTGCAAAATGCAAGTTTTGCGGTAGATATATATAAAGTTCCCATCACTGGACCCGTGGATGTAGTTAAATAACATGCATATGAATTCTGGAGTGACTCCTCAGGGACAGTATCAAAAGCTTGAAAGAATATCTTTTCATAACCACCTTCGGCCACAACCTTCGTGCTGTGAACAACTCTTCCCATAGCAGCATCAGCAAAACTTGGGCTTGTTTTAACTATCACAAAATGAATAATGCAGGTCAAGAAACTAGAGGCAGACCGAGGTCAGTCATGGTACAAAAAATTTAGGAAATGCTTGAGAGCAAAGAATATATACTCAACTAGTCTCTATTATCTACATTCACATTATATCTATACAAGCGAAGCTGATCACTCTACCAAGGTGTAGTTGTAATATATGAATCCTAAAAGGTTATTTTAATAATATTTAATTTAATTGATTGGCGAATTTTTTAGATTAATTGTGAATTAGAATAAAAAAATTAAGTATTAGATCGAAATAAGTTAAGCCAAGTGGCGCCTAATAAGCTCCTGATCCACACATGAGCACATTTGGACAGAATGTGCACGCCTGAGATGTGCTCAAGTGGCGTATGGGTGTGTTTAAGCGAGAATGTTAGCACCTGATAGATGCTCATACGCGGTACGAATTTAGGTGCAGCACATGATTCACACATGACCGGCATATATGCAACAATTTTCTATAAATAGACCCTCTGGCCAATTTTACCTCATTTCTGCTACAGTTTTATGAGAAGAGATAGAAAAGAAAATAAAAAAAGAGAAAAAAGAAGAGAGAGAAGAATGGCGGATGTGAAATTAAGGATATTTCAAGCAACATTTTGATAAAATTAAGTGTGAAGGCAAATGTATTTAAATCTTTTCTTTCTTTGTTGCTAATTTTTTTAACAATTCGTTGAGCATTTCTTGTTCCAATACTTATGCATATAATATTTTTGTACTAAAATTGATTTTATTATGTATGCGTGTAATTTTATTTCCATTTCATGAAATTTTACAAAGATCATGCCTTAAATTTATGAAAATCATGTTTAAGTATTGAAATTTTTGTATGAATATTCTTAATTTCACATATATATTTCTACATATCAATAATTTGCACACTGTTATTCTTCCATGCCTTTTATTTTTACATATTTGCTCTTGCATGCTTTCTATTTGCAAGAAATTGATAAAATACATAAACTATGTTATATTCTTAAAATTCTCTACATAAATGGCTTTGCCTATTATAAATTTTACTCCAAGATTTCATGCATGTCACATATTTGAAAGGACGTTGATGAAAACTCTTCTTAAACTTTGATAAAAATAATTAGTTTTTCTAGCATGAGAAAATAAGTGTATATTTGTATTTTGTGTAGAGTTTTTCTAGCTAAATCAACTCTTGACTACAAGAAATTTCGAATATTATTTGATCCCTTAGTTACTCTTTACGATGTATTAGCATACCTAAAAACTTTTATAACTATTCAAATAACCTTTCAAAATAATATCAAGCAATTTAACAAATTTACAACTCTTGCTTTACCCAATATTTGGAACGAAAAATTACTAAGAAGATTAACAAATAATTTACGATTTATACACGAAAGCAATAAAAATATAAAGTATAAGAACTTTCGATATCAAAGAAAAAAGAATACTGATCACGTCTCAATTCAAATTAACTGGCAATATGTCAAAATACGATATTCAAACCAAACCATTATTAAGCGAAAAAGGCATAGTCAAGATTGTCCATTTTGAAATCATAATCCATATATTATCAGAAAATATCAATAATATCAGAAAAATATATTTAAAAGGTATAATTGTAAAAACTATACCAAAAGGGATAGTATACGCTATAGTACCATATACGTATATTTATACTACACTCATGATATACATGTTTTATGTCAACATTTTCATAAAAGGATTTATTTGAAACAAAACGTGTTTAACTCATATTTTCATCTGTCATTAATATTTATTTTCTGGACGAATTTATTTTATAAATTCATCAAAGTAAGTTTTAACAAAGATTTATTAAGTTTTACGCCTTCATACAGACCAATATGCCTCCTAAAAAAGACAAAGGTAAGTAAGTACAGCCTCCTTCTACTCCAGCCAAACAAACTGCTCGTGACTATACCATAACACCTCCACAAATTATACCCACTAGTTTCCTACATCAAACATCGGCCTCTTTATCTTTTTTCTCTTCGCTGTTTGATTATTTTGTCAAACCTATCAAACAACATATTACCATGACAGGCTTATATAAACCGTTATCTCTACAAGAATTACTCAATGTTACAAATCGAATGTTTCAGTTTAATAGGTTATACCCAACAGCCGAACCTTTAAAAATGCAGCAATTCTATGAATTGATCCTTGTTGATTCAGATTCTATAGAACTCAAGCATCACAGAAATTCTCATGATAATTCTATAAGCTACTCCATTTGCAACACAAAAAGGATTCGACCTCATCAAGATATTGCTCTTGATCCTTTAGATATTAAACCATTTTCTATCGACTACCAACCCATGGGATATAATTATCAAGACTATAAGAATGCATTGTATAATACATTCTTTCTTCGGTCCAACAGTTATTCTTGATTTTTTAAATTTGATCAAAACTGCTATAAGAAAATTCCTTTTTGGTTCTCAGAATGGTGGCTCTATTTTGGACCTTGTCCTACTATTTATCCAACTCCGATTAATGAAACTCGTCTCTACTATAAAACCCTCACACCAAAAATATTTCTTGATCATCGTAAAATTACTTTTCATATTGATTATGCGATTCCATGGATAATGTCTTGGGCCTTCAATTATTGATCAATGTATTCGGATGCACCATTATCTATTGTTAGAGATTTTAAAGTAAAATGGTGGGATAAATTTGATTTCACGACCATTACTCCTCAAAATATTCAGAAAGATCTTTAGGGTAAAAAATCATTTTATCAAGATTTTAAGCAACTATCTCCGAAAATATCTCGATACGGAAATCCTACTGTGGATAACATCTATCATCAGATCTTCACAAAAAATGCACCAGCTGTAAAAATTTTAAAGACTTCACCGACACCATCTGTACATTCTTGTTGATCACAAATAATTTCTCATCCACGATCTTCAGCTCAAATTCATAACGATATTAATGATATGTTTTAACACATTTGAGAATCACAAGATAGAGTACAAGCCCGAGTTACTAATATAAAATCTTTGTTATAAAAGCAACGACGAAGTTAGGCCTCTGTTGCTGATGAAGAAGACTTAACAGTAGCTGAATCCGCTCTCACTAAAGAAATGGCTAATGCTGAAGCTAATAAAGTGGGCTCATCCTCATCATCTACACCACCGGCCAGCCCATTTCCCTTTGACCCAACAAAGGATCCAGCCGGACATGCACAAGATTTATTTCATCTTTGAGCCCATAATTTGTTAAAAAAAAAAATTAACAAGTTTGTATACAGGTACATCCACTAAAGCAAAGTGCTTGATGACTCCTCCCATTATCCTTCTCCACTTTAACAACTTCTTGACAAAAATGAATAGTAATTCTCGACCCGTTCCTATTCACAAAAGTATAAAATGACTTGAAAGATATATAACCACTCCACTTTCTTAAAAGTAAAGAAGAGACGTCTAACAAATTAAAGCGACGAATAAGACATTACGTAACAAAAGCAGATACTTCATCAACGGTCCTGATCGTTTATTCATCAACGGCTTTGATCAAATCCTCGCATCTATATAAGGCCATCCATGATTGAAAACAGGGCAGAGCAAACCTAAGAGCCAACTTGAGAGCTTATCTACCTCTAAAGACATCTCGTCTCAAGAAGCATGAAGAGTCTCTTCTTCGCTTCTCACATCAACCCTTATCAATCCTTGTAAATAATTTAGTTTTTTCTCTATCTTATCCTCTGAAGTCCTGTATGGTTTTCGTTCAATTAAAGCTTTAAAAGTTTTCTAAACTGTTGGTATAATCTCTTCTCTCTTTAATTTAATGCATATTTTTAAGTTTTAAATGAAAAGATCCTACGTATTCCCAATTGCTCCCGGGGGTGGTCCCGTTAACTAACTCTGCAAGACCAACTGGTGGTCTCATCTTCAATCTTGAATGGCCTTATATAGATGCGAGGATTTGATCAAAGTCGTTGAAGAACAAGTGATTAGGACCATCGATGAAGCATCTGCTTTTATTTGGTAAATGTCTCATCCTTCTTTAAGTTGTTAGACGTCTCTTCTTTGCTTTTGAGAAAGTGGAGTTGGTATACGTCTTTCAAATCACTTCATACTTTAGTGAATAGTAATGGGTCGGGAATTACTATTTATTTTTGTTGGGAAGTTGTTGAAGTGGATAGTGATAATGGCAGAAGTCATCAAGCACTTCTTTCTATAGTGGATATTTCTGTACATAAACTTGTTAGAATTTTTTTTTTACAAACGAAGAGTGCTGGTGAATGGTCGTATGAGAATATTATCAGCAGAGAAGATGGTATATTCCAAGCTATTGAACATTTGATGTAGACCGAGATCTTCAATTGAGAAAATATCTTGTGCTAAAAGATTATACCGATAGAGCTCTGTGGCAGAAGTAAAGATAAGTCATGTTTCATGACTAATACTAAACCCAGATATGATTGATCTAATTTCTTTGATAAGTTTGAACACTGTAATAGTTCGAATGTAGATCCAATTTGTCCGTCTTCAAATCCATATCGTCAGTTGATATCGTTGTTCGAATTTAATAAGAGCAATAGTGGCCTTCTGAGAGGTATGAGTATGCCACTTGAATAAGTATAGATCCCAACTAAATACGTCGGCGAATTTCTATGCATCAGATGGTAATTGTAATGTTGTAGAACTTCCCGTAGACAGAGAAATATGTTGAATGAAAGGAGCCTGACGAAAGGTATCACATAAGAAGTAAAGTTCATCCGGTGGCAGTAATACATAATTATCTTGTCGAGGCGTCCATGTGTAGGATGATCGTTCAAACGGTTTAAATAACTTCCAGAGATTTGTTGTTAAGGAATACGCCCATAAACTATCATTTTCAAGAGCAAATAAATATCCATTAACTAGAAATCTCTTGGGATTAAGTCCGCATTCGAATATAATACCATGTCCATAATCCGACACAACTTCGTATTGGATAAGTTGTTGTAATTCAGTTATAATGGGGACGATTCGACACGTTTGTAGAACAGGATTGATAACATAAAGAAAATTCGGATCAAGTGTGGCGATGGATAAACAGAGAAATAAACCATTGTTACAAGTTAATACTCGAAGAAAGTGATCAAAGATGAAATCGAGGACAAAGGGATGTAATATCGGGTCAGCAGTAGAGATAAATTGCCATGTGGGGCCGTATTTACATTGAAGATAGTATCATTCATCATCCTTTTCAAGAGTATGGTAGGAATGATGTTGAATAAAAGTAGTATATTATAGAAATTGAAGACAGAGTTTTGATATAGAGGTAAATTTAAGAAGAGTTTTGATAGGAAGCCAAGAAAATATTTTATACAAATGATCATAAGTATAAAGAAGAGAAGAAGACTCAGGTTCAGGTGGAGGTGACATGCTTACTCTGTAAAAATTCTCTTGTTAAGAAATCGGGTAAAGAATTTGAAGTTCCTTTGATAAATTCAATATCAAAATCAAAGACAGATAAAATTACTTACCATCGAGTAAATATTTTTTTAGAGACAAGATTTTTAACATCATTTTGTAAAACATCTTTTGTTGCTTTACAATCAATACGTAATAAAAATTTCTTATTGTATAAATCATCTTGAAATTTAGATATGCACAAAATAATGGATAAAATTTCTTTTTTGATAGTAGAATAATTCTTTTGTGGTCCTAGCCAAATGCCAGAATGAAACCGAACAATTTGAGCTTGGGCTATATCTAACTTTTATTTTAATATACTACCATATCCTAAGTCAGATGCATCTGTTTTTATAATAAGTAGAGCTTTAGGATGTGGGACACCTAAACAAGGTAAATACTGAACTTGTTGTTTTAATTGTTTAACAATATTCATATATTCATTCGTCCAAATCGGAGGATTTTTTTGGAGGCGTTGATATAACGGTTTACACGTTTGTCTTAATTTTGGTATAAATTCTGCAATATAATTTAAACAACCTAGAAATCGTTGTAGTTGAGTTTTATCTTTGATTCTATTAGGAAATTTATCAGCGAATTCAATTGATCTTTGAATAGGTATTATCGAATGTTGATAAATATTAAAGCCTAAAAATCTTATCTTTATTTGAAATAATTTGATTTTTGGTAATGATACCACTAATCCATTTTGCTTAATAATATGTAAAAATTGATAAAGATGTTTAAAATGTTAATCAATAGAATTAAAAAAAACAAGTACGTCATCAATATAGACAATAATAAACTGTGTATATGGATTAAATATTTGATTCATTATATTTTAAAATTCTGAAGGTACATTTTTTAATCTAAAGGGCCTAACATTCCATTTATAATAGCCAAAGAGTACTGTAAATGTCATTTTTAGCGATCTTTTTCTTAAACTTGAATTTGCCAGAATCCAAATTTCATATAAAATTTAGAGAAAATGTTTGCGTTATATAATCTATTAATTACGTCACGTTTATTAGGTATAGGATACCGAATCCATTGGAGTACCTTGTTCAAGGGCTTGTAATTTATAATTAATCGAGGTACTCCTCTTTCTTTCTCAACATTATTCATAACGTAGAAAGTAGAACAACTCCAAGGTGATTTAGATGTTCGAATTAATTTCTTGTCAAGAAGATTTTGAATCTCCTTCTTGTAATATTCTAGTAATTCTTGATTCATTTAAATTGGTCGCGCTTTAGTAGGAATTTTACTTTCATGAAAGTTTGGTTCATATGGTAGAGAAACCTGATATTACTTTCAATTCTAAAAAGCGGTTGGTAGAGTAGAACATACTTTCTTTTTCAAATTGTTGGAGTAGATTAGCAATTTTTGTTTGTACAATAACTTGTTTCAATTGTTGTTAAATATTATCCATCTGTATTTCTTCTTGTAAATAATTAATTTATTTATTTTTTTTAATTATGAGATTTATTTGTTTAGAAATCATCATTTCTTGTAATTCTTGTATTTCCTTTTGTTTAATAGGATGAAGAAATTGGAATAGAATAGAAATTTCTAGAACATTGGTAGAAATACCTTCAGTAGAGACAGTAAATGGATATATTTACGTAAAAAATGGTGTACCAAGAATCACATCTTGTTGTAAATCTTTAACTAGTATAAATGTTAATTTAAAACAGTAACCTTGGTTGCAAATTGCTACATGTGTTAATTTATATTTAATGTTTAATTTTGATCTACTTGCCGTATGTAATTTTTTCGTCGTTTTCTCATAATACTTAGTAGGAATTAATCCTTCTCAAATACGATTTTGATCTGCACCAATATCCAATAGAACTATTATTTTTAGATGATATTCTTGATTAACTATTAGAGTAATAGGGCAGTACCATTTTTAAAAATTAATTTTTGAAATAAGTTGTAAATATTCAGTTTGATCGGTGGATTGTATTTCGTAATTATGATTTGATACTTCTTCTGTATTCTGTTTGGATTCTAAAATAACAAATCGTGTATTTAAATATAATTCATTAAATTTCATTTCTCGTGAATTATCTTTTAATTCTTTTACTTCAGTTTTTATTTGTTTAATTTCTTGTTGTAAGTCATCAATCGTTACTTGTTGGAATAAAGAAGGCGAATGTTACTTATTAAATATCTTCGTTAAACTGAATTCTTCAGACTCTTTTGGCGTAGTAATAAGTAAATCCTTTAACTTTTATAAATATTGCATCTTAAGTTTTGGATCATCAATTTTATCAATCATTTCAAGTAAATATTCTGTTTCATTATTGGATCTTAACATATTTAGTTGAAATTTACAATTACATAATTGTTTATGAGAAATGTTATTTTTTATTCAGATTCTGATTCAGAGAAAGCTTTAATTGATTCATTAATTTCTTCATTAATATTAGCTGCTTCATAATCAGAAATACAGTCATTTTCAGATTCATTATCACTTAATAATAGAGTAGTTAACTTGTTACTTAAATGAGGATCATCTTTAAATATTTCATCAATTTTTTTTATTTAACACTGATTTGCCATATGGCCAGGTCATTTACATTTTCAACAGACTACTTTAGAATGCTGAGGTTGATAAGAAGTTTTAGATTGGGTAGTTGATTTTCTGATAGTTCATTTTTTATGCGAAGTATACGAATTAGTCTAATACGATTTCTTAGACATATACTTAGATTTTTGTTGAGAATGTGTTTTAAGTTTTTTGATACTATACTGATAACAGAAAGTTCCCAATTGAGCCTTAAATTATTTTTTATCATGTTAAAGTTTTGTTTTGTTCTTTATGTTCTTGACATAGTTATAGCCCTTCCTTTTTTATGAAATTAAATAATTGACCATACGTCATTTGATTCCATTGAATGGCTTGACCTCCTCCTAACTCAGTGAGTTTGGTCATGACTCTTTTTGCAAAGAGAGAAGGAAGACTAGCAACAAATCGTTCTTTCCAAAAAGATTCATTACAGTCTTGTCTTATAAAGATATGCGTTAGAAATATATCTTTATACCAATGAAAATCTTGAAGGGTAGGACATCTAAGATTTGTCAAGATTATATGAGAGCTTAGATAGTCATTTTCAACGTTTCCTAGAAAGGCTTGACTAATAGTAATAATTAGAATTTCTAAGGAATTCGGTATCTGAACAAACTGAATTTCTCCATTTGATCCTTCTTGTTGAACAGATTCAGTATAATTTAAAATATAATTTCTTTCATTAGCATTTAAAGCATTTTCCCACCAATATTTCAAAGTTCCAGTAAAACCTATTACCAGCAATTTCGTAGCATTAGGTTCAGTCATTGTTGTATTACAGACACGATAAGCAGAAGTGGTAATTCTCATGTCATGCAATAAACACGTAATTTTATATTCAGATTTTTCATCAATATTTCATTGATGTATATTATTGGCATCATAAATTCGTGGAGAATATTGATATCTTTCTTTATATTATATATCAGGTGGTGCAAGCCGAGGATAATAATTTTTTTATAAAAGATTTGGGCATATTTCTTACTCTATTGATCTCTTGGTCAATTTTATCACCTTCAGGAGTATCAATAGTTTGAATAGCCAAGGTTTTAGATATTTTTGAAAGATCTGTAAGTTTATCATCAGACTGTTCTATAGGTTTAATATTTTCAGTAATTTCATCAGAAAATATAGTGACTTCAAGATCACTAGTAGATGAATCATCATTTTTATCAGATTCCTCAGATGATCTAGTATTTTCAAGATCACTCGTATTAGTGGATATTTCTTTAGTTATAGTAATATTTTAGTTTAACATGGGTTGTTTTTTTGATGAATCTACCAACATTTTATTTTTTTGTTGTTTACCTTCTGCCTTTATAGATTTAACTTGCTTGTATTCCTTGGTTTTCTTTTCTTGAATAAAAGGTAAGAACCACTCAAAGAATGGTAAATTCTTTCGTTCCTTTATCATTGCTTCCTTCCACAAAATTCGATACTCTTCTAATTCATTTTTAGAGAAGTTTTTAAAATACTAATCTCGCACATATTTATTTTTATCAAGCATAAATTCTCTTCGAAGTGATTCTATGTCTGGGATGAATTCTCGCTTAGTGTAATAGCTAGGTATAAAGGTTGACTCTCTATAATTTGTAGATATATTAGAAGTTGAACTATCTCCCATGATTAGTTTACTTAGTCAGGTTGCCATAACTTAATTTTCTTACTACTTAATATACAATTTTCTCAACACGGTTCTACAGACACAATTCTTCACACACTCTTACAGAGTCAGTTGACGGGACCACCCCCAGGACCACCTAATTTCACTATTAATTTCACAGGCTGACCAACGGTTAAACAGGCTAAACCAACGTTGTTCCGATTCGATGCAAGTGTACGCAAATTTATCGTGTATGCAGAAATATACAGATAGATTATGCAAAAGTAATGCCAAAATTAAATAAAAATAATCCCGAAGAGAACAGTGTCACCTATATGTATGCGTGTAATTTTATTTCCATTTCATGAAATTTTACAAAGATCATGCCTTAAATTTATGAAAATCATGTTTAAGCACTGAAATTTTTGTATGAATATTCTTAATTTCACATATATATTTCTGCATATCAATAATTTGCACACTGTTATTCTTCCATGCCTTTTATTTTCACATATTTGCTCTTGCATGCTTTCTATTTGCAAGAAATTGATAAAATACATAAACTATGTTATATTCTTAAAATTCTCTACATAAATGGCTTTGCCTATTATAAATTTTACTCCAAGATTTCCTGCATGTCACATATTTGAAAGGACATTGATGAAAACTCTTCTTAAACTTTGATAAAAATAATTAGTTTTTCTAGCATGAGAAAATAAGTGTATATTTGTATTTTGTGTAGAGTTTTAATTCTGACCCAAACAAAGGCCATTGTAGATAATTG
>JAODPA010064217.1:0-11050 GCA_025585075.1 Nepenthes mirabilis | reverse complement strand
TGATTTTTCTTAAAACTAAACATTATATTTTTTAAAAAATATAATATGGGCGAGTTTGATTTGATAGTTTTCATTGTAATCGTTTTCGATACAAAAATAATCAGGCCTAATTTTTTTTTATCACAATTATACATAACGCATATCTATTTTAATCATATCCTATAGAAATTTGAGGCGGTGAGGTAGTATAATTTTTATCAAGTTTACTTTATAGCATGACTAATTATTCGATTTTGTCCGTGGAAAGATAATAGCAAAAAGGCAGGCTGACTCGGTCAATTTCAAATCTAAACTAAATCTTTGTTAATTAATTAAGTGTTAGGTAGGTTATGTTATAATTAATTCTAACAAAGCAAGATTAATTAATCTTAATAGAAGTCCTAAACCATGGTCGAGCCGCATATTAGGATAAAATAGATATTTAAATGCTACGCACTGTGAAAGACTTGAGGAGGTTGATTACGAGATTAGACTTATTACGGTGTCTATTTTATTAGTATTTATGAAATCTCATTGACAAGTGTTCTAGTCAATAAATTCTTGTTGGCAATGATGTTTGTGTTGGAAAGTAGTAAAGTATAGATCAAATAATTGTTTATTGAGAATAGAATTGAGTATAACACTGTCTAGATTATTAGATAAATATAAGTTGGCTATGATGCTAGATAGTGATGATGGATTTTAGGCCTTTGGTGTCCTCCAATGGGGTCCAGCCTCATATACGTCTTCTAAATAACTAAATAAAATAAGATTTTCTGATGAAGTGAAAAATTTATGAATCAATTCTTTCAAAAAAAATATCTTATTAACTGTCAGTCATCGGATTAAATATTTTACTCTGTGAAAAAGAATTAACTTTACAAATTTATAGTTTAAAGTACTAGACTTTAACTCACAAATATTATACTCGTGATTTTAGGGTTGGCATAGTAGACATTAACCCAACGGTCTATACTGGTGAGATTAAGAAGAGCGTATATTTTGCACTCATGTAGCAAAGAAGAAGTGCTGGTTTTCTTCCTCCAGAGAGGGAAGATCTACATTTCAATAGTAAAACAGAGCTTCTAATTTTTTCATCATGAATCTCTTCTAAATGAATAATTTTGAAACTCTGATATCTCCTCTGCCAATAAAACTCAAAGGGCAAACAAGCTTAGATTCTGTGTTTGAGAATTATAGGTGAAGAAATTCATGTGCTTGAAGAACAAATCAACAATGGGAAACTGAGATTTTCTAAAATGGTTATTTTCCTTCTTAGGTAATGGTTTCTCTCAATTGCTAAATAATTCTTTTGTGTAAGCAAATAAAGAAGTGGGATTGTTTGTAAAAGAGAGCAGTCAAAACTATTACAAATGCGTGTTTATAAGAAAAAAATCATCTCATTATTTAAGTTTTAATAATGTGCTGGTCAGGTTTAAACATTTTGTCAATCTATTACTTGAATGCCAAACAAGTGCTGTTTAAGAGGAAACATTCTTCCAATTTGTTGCTCAAGAGCCAATTGATTGCTAGTTAAGAGCAATCCATCAACCAATATGTCAATCGAGCTCTAAGTTGTATGTTGATATCGTTGGGGCTCTCTACCAAACATAGATTGACCACAATCGTTCTACCCTTTGAGCTCTTACTGGGTATCCATTGTTCGTGATCATAATGTTAATCTACTGCTTAAGTTCTTATCGAATCTATAACAAGCACAAGCAAATTGGCAATCTACTTTTTGAGCTCCGATCAAGTGCACATCGAATTCGCGTCAATGGCGAGCATTTTGCCACTCTCTCACTAGAGTTCTCTTATGCTCATCGTGTGACACCCTTGGGACGCTAGAGCTCAAGTTTCAAGTGAGCATTGATTGATAGCTAGTCAACCTTTCTAAGGCACTAATGCTTATAACTCCCACTAGTTATTACACTACTTATATAATTAGACTAGATATAAGTCGTACATTATGATTGATAGTGATAACAGGCTTTTGGCTTCTGGTGACCTATAGCGAGGGTTGACTTGAATACTATGTTGCTAAGGTAAGCCGACCAATTTTAAGTTATTCTAATAGGCCTATCAAACGCTAGAGATGGCTACACAAGAGATGTGGTAGACAAGCCTTCAGTTCTCCATGGTGGGATTGTCAAGTTCCGAACGTTAAGTTTTTCTCATAAAGTCGAGAACTAATTTTGGTAAAAATTATTTCTAAACATGTGAGAAGATTGTTAGAGACATTTGTTTAATTGACATATTCCGTGACCATATGTATTATTGTATCAACGTCGGGTTGTGGGTTGTCGGGTTAAAGTCCATTCTGTCCGTTCCGCCCTCTAGTCGCTCGAGCCGTCCGAAGCCCCCGCGCCCGCCTGGCGTTCGCTACCCGCTCGAGTCGAAAATTCAGAATGTACCTGGCTCGCCTCGCGCTCGCTACCCGCTCGAGCCGAAAAACCAGAATATTTTCCATTCGCTGAGCGCTCGAGACCCACTCGAGCGCACGGCGCACGCAGGGTTTCTCTGGAAACCCTCCGTGCGCTCGAGCGCCGGTACAATGGGCAAATTTTTAAACGAAAATTTGAAGCCCTTTATAAATATTAGACTTATATTTTTGGAACCCTAGGGACTATTGATTGAATATTTTCATGCCTCATTGAGAAGAAAGCCTCTTATGCTCCATTGTCATTACTCCTCTTGAGAAAACCGAACCTCACAAGATTGCTCTTCATGTTCAAACAAGTTTTCTCACCAACCTTCTTTAACCATTGAAATACTGCCTTCTACCTTCGTTGAAGACATTGGTTTGTGAAGAAGGAGACTCGATCGTGATCGGCAATTCAAGTGGTTCGAAGAAAGATTGACGTGAAGACCGAAAGGTATCCGATTCCGTTGCCGCGGACAAATCCAAGGAGTTCCTTGGTAGGGATCACGTGACGGGAGTAAGTCGGTTAGGTTAGCACGTCGTTACCACCCGGTCTGTAAGTTAATTTTCATAGTGCATTGCTTCCCTAGCCGTTGAAGCCCGGAGTATTTTTCTCGATTACCGTAGGTATCGAGTGTTCACTTCGTCACCAAAAATCGCGTCTTTATCATTATTGCCCATCGTTATTTATATTGTGCATACTTGTTATCTCGTTAGCATCTAGTACTAAATATCCTTTACGTATATTGGATATTTATTTATTTTTGCTTCCACTATATTATTTATCGGGGTCGAAACTGGATTGTTCACGTTAGCACAAAACGTGCTTTTTCAATTGGTATCAGAGACTCAACTCGATCCATGACCCTGCTCTAGATGTATACGAGGGGATCTCTCTCCGTACCTCCCTTCTTTGATGGGAACAACTATGCCTATTATAAGGTCCGGATGAGAGCCTTCCTAAAATCTCTAAATGAGCGTGTTTGGGCAAGTACCCAAGTTGAGTGGACTCTACCCACTAGTTCCATTAGTAACGAACCAAAAGTCTTATCTTCATGAACCAAAGAGGAACTTGATGCATGTAATTGGAATAGTAATTGGCTACATGCTATTTTTATGGCTGTATTTTTCGATGAGTTTAAACGAATTTCAATGTGTGAGACTTCTAAAGATGCGTGGGACATCTTAGAAATTACTCATGAAGGCACAAAACTTGTTAAAAATTTAAAATTGTAAATGCTCACCACTAGATTTGAAGAAATAAAAATAAAAGATAATGAGACCTTTGATAAATTCTATACTCAATTAAATGATATTGTATGCTCAATTAAATTGGAGAAAATAAACATGGATTGGGATATGTTGAGAATGCGTTTCGAAATGACATGAAACCTAAAATAATTTTTATTCCCGTCACAAAAATTTCACACCAACACGCTTACAAATCCAAACTCACTAAGCAACCTACTCGACGTGTGAAAAATAGCCTTCACTCCCATCATTTGACCAACTTATATAGTCTAAAAGACATGGACAAATCTCCAAAGTTTGTGCCTACCTGTCATACGTGTGGTAAAGTTGGTCACATTCGTCCTCGTTGCTACACCATGAATTTTTTGTACAACCAAAGACTAGGGGTAAAAATACATAAACTT
This sequence comes from Nepenthes mirabilis, assembly GCA_025585075.1. NCBI lineage: Eukaryota > Viridiplantae > Streptophyta > Magnoliopsida > Caryophyllales > Nepenthaceae > Nepenthes > Nepenthes mirabilis. The sequence goes on along the minus strand of JAODPA010064217.1, from coordinate 6,994 downwards.
GTTGATCACATTCAGACATTAAATGAACAAGTAAAAAGATTGAATGCCAAAATGTATTTAGTGAGACAAGTTTGGGTTAAGAAAAGTGAGTTACATTATCCCTTGGCCATTCGTGACAAAAAGGGGGAGACTTGATTCCTTTTGATAGGGGGAGTTTTGGGGAGCTTTGTTATTTCTGATTAAAGGAGAAAATCTAGGTTTATTTTGGTGCATACTGATAGGGGGAGCTTAGGCGAGATGTACTTATTTTTGTTGGGGGGAGCCTTGCTATTGATGTTATCAGTGATGTTATCTGTTGACTTGCTATACAAGATATCTACTCTTTCTGCTACACTTTAGTACTGCCTGTATCTTAATCTTATACCTATTATTGCATGCTGTATCTATTATTGCCTACATCCTTGTTGTTGGTACTAACCCTGCTTGACCAGATAACTCTGTTACACTGACGTAACTGTCACTACATTACATCAACTCAGCCGTACTAGTGTAGTTTCTTTTACATTTTTTTGTATCTCACTAGGCGTAAATTTTTATATACACGGGTTCTATCTCGGTGGTGTCTGAACCTGTGATTCACTTGTATTTATTTATTTTCTGAGTTTTGTCACGGAATTGCCAAAGGGGGAGATTGTTAGAAACATTTGTCTAATTGCCATATTCCATGACCATATGTATTATTGTATCAATGTCGGGTTGTGCGTTGTCGGGTTAAAGTCCGTTCTGTCCGTTCCGCCCTCTAGTCGCTCGAGCCGTCCGAAGCCTCCGCGGCCGCCTGGCGTTCGCTACCCGCTGGAACTGAAAATCTACAATGTACCTGGCTCGCCTCGCGCTCGTTGCCCGCTTGAGCCGAAAAACCAAAATGTTTTCCGCTCGCTGAGCGCTCGAGACCCGCTAGAGCGCACGCAGGGTTTCTTTGGAAACCCTCCGTGCGCCCGCCGCGCGCTCGAGCGTAACGGGCAAATTTTTAAATGAAAATTTGGAACCCTTTATAAATACTAGGCTTATATTTTTGGAACCCTAGGGACTATTGACTGAATATTTTCGTGCCTCCTTGAGAAGAAAACCTCTTATGCTCCATTGTCATTACTTCTCTTGAGAAAATCGAACCTCACAAGATTGCTTTTCATGTTCAAACAAATTTTCTCACCAACCTTCTTTAACCATTGAAACACTGCATTTTACCTTCGTTGGAAACGTTGGTTTGTGAAGAAGGAGACTCGATCATGATCGGCAATTTAAATGGTTCGAGGGAAGATTGACGTAAAGACCGAAAGGTGTCCGATTCCGTTACTGCGGGCAAATCCAAAGAGTTTCTTGGTAGGGATCACGTGATGGGAGTAAGTCGGCTAGGTTAGCACGTCATTACCACCCAATCTGTAAGTTAATTTTCATAGTGCATTGCTTCCCTGGCCATTGAAACTCGGAGTGTTTTTCTCGATTATCGTGGGTATCGAGTTTTCATTTCGTCACCAAAAATCGTGTCTTTATCATTATTACTCATCGTTATTTATATTGTGCATGCTTGTTATCTCGTTAGCATCTAGTACTAAATATCTTTTATGTGTATTGGATATTTATTTATTTTTACTTCTGCTATATTATTTATCAGGGTCGAAACTTGATTGTTCACGTTAGTATAAAACGTGCTTTTTCAAAGATGATACAAATTTGCATAATATAACATAGCAATTATAAATAATGATATACAATATTTTATGTGAAAATATTCTATTAGAAAAAGAGAAAAAAATTATGAAATTATGAGTTCGAAAAATATTTTTCATATGATGAGTTCGTCGTTTTAAAAACCTCCAATAAATATAAAGATATAACACTTTGCAATGATAAAACTTGAGTAATCGAGAATACAAGACAAAAGAGAAGAAAAATGACTGATAAAATATTTTTCACAATAATAAGAACAATATACTCAAGGGAATGTAACATGATTTAAAACTCAAATAAATACATAAATTTTTCTCTACTATCTTTTCTCTCTCTTCCTCTTCTTTTTAGTATTTGTACTCAAGTTCTCAAAATGGCCAGAATCAATACCCTAATGTTGCATCATGTGTGACTAATATTAAAAATGATGCATGAGCGCATTAGGTGCAGACTTACTGGACAAGCGACACATGAGTGCTCCTTTTGTACACCTTAGATACGCTCTTTCTAGACAAAACACGAATGTCTACTTCTCAAGCACCATTATCTAGGTAAAACAGTGCACTTGCTTGCATAAAGTGCCTATTATATACTATTTGATAATTTTCAATAAATATAAAGATAGAATGATAAAATTCAAATAATCAAGAATACAATATGAAATAGAATAAAAAATAAAATATGATTCGAAATTCAAATAGATGAATAAATTTTTCTCTACTTTTTTTTCTTTCACTTTCTCTTCTTTCTCTTATAGTGTTGGAGTTCAAAAACTTAAAAAGGGCCATAATAAATTTCTTGAAATCGCGTTAGGTATAATTTATATCAAAAATAGTACATGAGCGCACGAATACGTAATATAGAAAAATATTGATATGTATATACGAGGCAAATGATATATGAGTGCTCTTAAAGTGCGTGTTAGGGATGCCCTTTCTAGATAAAAATACGCATTTATACTTTTTGGGCACACATCAAGCGCTACTATTATGGTTGAATGGTGCACTTGCTCGCATTAAAGTGCTTATTATGTACCACTCGACAATTTTCTACAATCTAGCCAAATCTAATGGAATATCAGACGTGCTACTAGATGACATGCCAAATAGTGAGAAGATGATACGAATTTGCATAATATAATATAGCAATCACAAATAATGATACACAATATTTTATATAAAAATATTCTATTAAAAAAAGAGAAACAATTATAAAATTATGAGTTCGAAAAATATTTATCATATGATGAGTTCCTAGTTTTAAAAACCTCCAACAAATATAAAGATATAACACTTTGCAGTGATAAAACTTGAGTAATCGAGAATACAAGGCAAAAGATAAGAAAAATGATTGGTAAAATATTTTTCATAATAATAATAACAATATACTCAAGGAAATGTAACATGATTTGAAACTCAAATAGATACATAAATTTTTCTCTACTATCTTTTCTTTATTTTCATTTTCTTTTTTTCATAGTGTCAGCACTCAAGTGCTCAAAATGGCCAAAATCAATACCCTAATGTTGCATCATGTGTGACTTATATTAAAAACGACGCATGAGCACATTAGGTGCAAACTTATTGGACGAATGACACATGAGTGCTCTTCTTGTACACCTTAGATACGCTCTTTCTAGACAAAACACGAATGTATACTTCTCAGACACCATTATTTGGGTAAAACGGTGCACTTGCTTGCATAAAGTGCCTATTATACACTACTCGATAATTTTCAATAAATATACAGATGGAATGATAAAATTCAAGTAATTAAGAATACAATATGAAATAGAATAAAAAATAAAATATGATTTAAAACTCAAACAAATTAGTAAATTTTTTTCTACTTTCTTTTCTTTCACTTCCTCTTCTTTTTCTCATAGTGTTGGAGTTCAAAAACTTTAAAATGGCCATAATAAATATTCTAAAATTACGTCAGGTATGATTTATATAAAAAACAGTACAAAAGCGCTCCTTAAAAACGCATTAGGTATAGACTTACTAGGCAAATGATGTATGAGTGCTCTTAAAGCGCGCATTAGGGACGCCCTTTCTAGATAAAATATGCATGTATACTTTTTGGGCACACATCAAGCGCCACTATTATGGTTGAATGGTGCACTTGCTCACATTAAAGTGCTTATCATGTACCACTTGATAATTTTCTACAATCAAGCCAAATCTAATGGAATATCAGACGTGCCACTAGATGATATGTCAAATAGTATGGGGCTCATAAAGGAGTAACTCAAACCCCAATAAAATTTACTTCACGACCTCATGGGGCCATTACCATCCTAACTATTGTTTGACAAGTTTTAAACTTTTCTCTTTGCACTATCTTTATCTTCATGTTAGATCTATTTTTTTCAATTTTGACCTTATTGATCTTTAATAACTCCAAATCAATAACATTCCTCACATAATAATATCAAATATTTATGTGTTTTGATCTAGAATAAAATAATAAGTTCCTATAAAGATGAACGGTACCTTGATTATTACAAAATACTACATATTACTTTTGTTTGAAGTCGAGTTCTCAAAAGAACTTTATGATCCACAATATCTCTTTACTCGTCTTTGTCACACCAATATATTCCATTTTAGTGGTAGAGAGAGTAATATATTTTTATAGTCTTGACTTTCAAAATACAGCTCTTCTCATAAATATAACTAGATAATCTGAGGCAATATTTTGAGAGTCAATGTCGCCCACTATGTCTATGTCGATGTAATTGATTAGAAGTGGTTTGTCATTTTTGAAGCATAGATACATCATGAAAGTCTTTTGAAGATACATAAGTATCCATTTAACTACGAATGAATGTTCCTTTCCATGATTAGAAAGGAATTGGTTAACTGTACCAACCATATGAGTTATATTTGGTCTTATATACACCGTTATATACATCAAACTCCACATGGTCAAAAAGTAAGGAAAGTGCCTCTACCGACCTTTTTCTCATCCATGGAAGGATACTGCCAAGTATTCAATTTGAAGTGATTGGCAAGCAGAGTATTCACTGGTTTGGACTTCTCTATGTTGAAGCATTAAAGCACCTTTTTAATTTAACTTTCTTTGGACATCTAAAGCTACTTTGCTTTCTAATCACGAAAGATTGTTGCACCAATAATTTATTTCATTGGTCCTAAATCTTTCATAGCAAAAGAATTTCTAAGCTCTTCTTTAACTCTATAATTTGAGAGGTATTTTGTCCTACAATAAGTATGTAATATACATAGAGTAGAAGAATAATGAAGTTATCTTCCGAAAACCTTTGAATAATGACACAATGATCCATAATAATCTTTAAATAGCCTTAACACCCCATCATGAGCTCAAACTTCTTATGCCATTATTTAGAGGCATGTTTGAACTCATAAAAGCTTCTTTTTAAATGGCATACTAAGTGCTCCTACCCTCAACTTGAAATCCCTTTAGTTACTCCAGGTACATTTTCGATTTTAGATTGTCATGGAGAAAAGTCATTTACACATTTAGTTGTTTTATTTCTAGATCAAGAGTCACTACCAATCTAAGAACAATCCTGATGTAAGGCATCTTCACAATGGGAGCAAAACTCTCCTAAAATCAATGACTTTCAATTGGTTAAACTCTTTTATAATTAATATTATCTTATACCTTGGTTGACGGTTATTCTCATTAGATTTCAAATGAAAAATTCATTTATTTTTCAAAACTTGTTTTCCCTTTGACAACTCATCAACTCAAAAATGTGATTTTCTTATAATGATTTTATCTTATCTTGCATTGCTTTTAGTCTCTCCATCATGTGCTCATTTGCTTTGACATTTTTATATTGGTGGATGCTTGTTTCCATGTTAGGATTTTTATGTTTGAATTTGATTTAAGCATTTTCGAAAGTTTAATTTTTTATACTGTGATATTTAGTTCAGATACTTTTCCTTATGAATCGTTTGAAATCTTTTAGTTAGCAATATTCAGCCACAATCAAGTTTGATTTTTAGGTCCTGTGATATAATTTTAATTATTGTATAACATTTGATGATTTTAAGTGCAGGTTCACATTTAGGAGTCAGTTTGGATTTAAATCGATAAAATAAACAATTAAATTTTAAATATTAAAGATTTAAAAATAAGTTAATTTAATTATGTATTAAAAAATTATAAACTAGACTTTGGGATCGAGAATGTAACACAAACGAGTACTTCTTTATAGGTTCTTAGCCGTAACATCACTAACTACCTTTGAATCATATCCTCTAATCCTTGAAGGGACTTTCTTACTCTCCTCGACTCGTTTATCACTCCATGTGGAGATAATTGAGCTAGTTTGATAAACTTGACAACATATTTTACCATTGTATGGTTTCCTTGTCACAAACAAGTGAATTTGTCCTTCTACTATTAAAAATTTGCTAGAACGTACTTATTCAGAAATGTATTTAGAAATATATTACACAAAATATATTCATTCTCTAAACATAAAAATCTCATCTGTTTCACTTACTAATGGACACTTCACCATCAAATTTATAATAAGTGAACCATACCATATTCTTCTTTGGACATTCGATCACCTTGAAAACCATCCCAATATTGTGGATCTAGAACTGAAACTTCTTCAAATCCTAGTCATCCAAAATTTTGGTGCACATTCATTGATAAATTGATCATAAGCTGTCAAAGCATTGCCCATCTAAATTTGGTTATCTCTGGATCTTTCGATCCATTACTTTAGCCATCCTCATTACGATAGCAAGATACTCATTCCCTTGGATAGAACTTGCACTTCCTTTACCTTCCAACATTATAGTACCTATTATGATAAAAATTATAAATTTGATTTCTCAAATCATGTAAGACACTTTTATTACAATTTGCTCTGATATCAACCCTGTCACAATCTCAATTTTAAATGCATAATTAAATAAGTAATAATTAAAATTTAACTTAAAGCTAGGATATGATCCTGTAAGTAATACTATTATACAATTTCAATAATAAATAATAAGCTCAATATCTGAAAGCCACGTTCTAAAGTTGCTCTAAGATAAAGTAGTACTTGATTCAAAATATCCAATAGTAAGGAGAAGCATTTTGAACTGAGATCTAATTTGGGGAATATAAAATCCAGAGTATCAAGCCTGTCAGACACAAAAATACAAAACTCGTCAAAAAACTATTATAAACCATTACTGTATGAAAACATCTAAAATAAAATAACATTATCCTTAAACTAATCTTTCAAAAATTCTATCCATAGTCTAAAACTCTTACAAGTAACATTTGAGCTTATTAATCTAAAAAGTTAGCAAAAAACAATAATAATGAGTTT
>JAODPA010064207.1:0-11050 GCA_025585075.1 Nepenthes mirabilis | reverse complement strand
AATACTTGGGCCACGTATTCTGGTCGCTTGTGTGTAAGCGGGTGGTGTCCGTGTCACGCCCTAGGATACTATTGTGGAAGAACGAGGACTGCCCTGGTACCCCGGGGGAATGGGACGATTTACGGCACGATGTGCACGACCCCCCGGATGGGTCGTAAAAGATAATCCCTCACGGTCTTAGATCATGTGGAGTATCATGATCCTTTTCTCGTTCTCTCGTATGTTTGCTAGTACGACCTACTAGCTCTGGTCCACAAAGATTAACATAAATTGATAAAGTATGTTCAAATGGTAACTAAAGGTTCCAAAACATGATGAATGACAAATCGGTACTTCTAAATGGGTTTCCTTGCATTGAATGCATGTCGCCCCTTCTTCTTCCTTTACGTATCTTTACTGTTTGACAGTGATGTATGTTTACGCTTGCTGGGCTTTTAGCTCACGCTTACTATCTCTCCTTTCAGATGAGAATACTATAATGCTCGACAAGGCTAAGTGAGCTGTAAGAGCGAGATAGGCAACCTGATCTCTTGTACGGAGTTTGGAGACTTAGATTGATTACTCAAAGGACAGGGGATGGTATCTCAGGAATTCCAAATGTATATTATGTGTATGTGGATGAATAGTTTAGTTTCTTATATATTATGGTTTCATGCTTCCGCAAGCTACTTATTGAGGTTATTATTTGGGTATCCTTTAGTAGGCATCCTTTCCGAGCCATGTTGTATCTTAGTTATGACGTCGGTGCCACCGGAGGTGTTGTGGTGGCTATATGATCCTGTGGTTTGTTGATATATATATTGTAGATTATTGTACAGGATTAATTACAGGTATTTGTATCCGATTTACAAACATAAGTCTACCCAATTTTTCTGTAGAGTTTATAATATCAATTATGGGCATTAGTGGATATAACTATTGACGGAGGGTTATTTAAGAAAATAACCTGGTCCGTCACAACCCCTATGAACCATGGTCCTAGTTTCAGGATTGATCCTTCCTTGAGGGAAGATCCACCACAAGTATATCATATTTTCCAATCGAAAAATCATATTCCCATCCATATCTCCATCAGGGAGATCAAATCCATCACATATCGTACTTTGGTGGATTCTCCTTCATCTACTTACTCAGTTCTTATCTTTCTGTGGGACTTAATCCATTTTAGCAATTCAGTCTAAGTTCATAAGGGAGTTTAGAATTTCTTACCTCTGATGGTCAAATATCATATAGAAGCCTCTGGGACGTATTTCCTTGCTTTCAATGTACAAATACACATTTTTGGGGCTTATAATTTAACATGAACATTTAATCATACATTTCATCACAATTAAATAGAGGTAGAGCATGCAAATTTACACTTTGGGGTCCTCCAGAATGCATTTTCTTGTGAACGGAGTATAAATATATATTCCGAAACTTACATTTACATTTAAACAATTAGACACAATTTTCATAACAATTAAATGGGATAAAGCTTGTAAATGTTCCTTTCAAACTCAGATGAATAGTGTCAGGGGGTATTTTAGAGCATTCGGATGCCGTGAACGGGTCGATACTTGTGAGATCGGACGTCCGGTTGATACATATGCATAATTGGGACATAGTGATTCATATTTTGAGGTCGATTCAATATAATATGAAGGTAAAAGCATGCAATTTTCCTATTTTGTCTCGGATGAACAGTAACAGTGGCATTTTAGAGGGCTCGGACGCCGCGAATGGGTCGAAACGTGCGAGATCGATCGCGCGGCCAACATATATACACATTTGGGACATGGTGATTCACATTTTGAGGTCGATTCAATATAATACGAAGGTAGATGCATGTAATTTTCCCATTTCATCTAAGATGAACAGTAACAATGGCATTTTAGAAGGCTCGGACGCCGCAAACGGGTCGAAACGTGCGAGATCGATCGCGCGGCCAACATATATATACATTTGGGACATGGTAATTCATATTTTGGGGTCAATTTTACAAGATACGGTACAGAAACGGAAAACCCCCAATTCCCGTAGGTTAGGGTTTGGTGGAACTCTACCGACAGGATCGGTGAGTAAATCGGACAATAAACTATGAAATCGTTGGTCTCAAGTCATGGGTGATACATTTTCCACGATTTGGGTGGGTATTGATATAAAAATACCCGATGATAAATGAAAAATATCGAAAGAGAAAAGTTAGTGAGTATGAGAACACTTACCTCGACGCGTATTACTACTTTTATAACTAGCTCTCGGATGGATTCGGACTCCACAATCTTGATCTCCTCCTTCCTCTCTCTAGAATCAGCGAACTCTCTCTCTCTAGAAGGGTTTGGTTCATAGAGAAAATGAAAATCGCGAAGCAGCACGCGACTTTAAAACGAGTTGGCGCTTGAGTGTGTGGCGAGCGCCCGGCGAGCGCAGCGTTATTGCCTAAGTCGGCTCAAGCACGCGGTGAGCGCTCAGCGAGCATAGGCAATCTAGATTCTGTGCTCTCCATGGGCTCGAGCCCACGGAGGGGGCAAGTCAGGCTCGTAGCAAGCCTGCAGCAAGCCAACTTTGCGTTTTCGCCGTTTGAGACCCGTTTTGATCATTCTAACCCAATCTTTCACATCCTTGGACCTTACTTTTGATTATATAACCTTACTAAGTCATGATTATCATAATTTAAAATCCAAAATCTTATTTACGAATTTATATTTCACGGCTTACAATTTCCGTTCCCGATTTACCAATTCCAGCACTTTGAGCTTTTCAATCCGATTCCTCCCGTACCTTTTAATTCACCTATGTTAACTTAATTATCTTCTAATTATTATGTTCTTAACCTGAAAGCTCACAACTCTCCCCTACTTATAAAAATTTTATCCTCATAATTTGACGAACCTCCGGATTTATAATTGAGAAAAAAAATCGCTTCAGAATTCCTTCTTCGCGATCCTACGTCACATCCTTGATTAAACGACTTATCTTAGGAGGCCCTCATCTCAAGACAAATTCCTAGTCTCCAAAATGGCTTAACCCAAATACTTACTGATTTCCTCGACTATCGATAGAAGGGAGACTTCATTACAATCACTAGAATTTCCGAAACAGCCTAAAAATAATGCTAGCCATTCCTCTAGTCTATTTCGATACTTCAAGTGAACCAATGGACTTCTACTTTAGTTCATTCCAAGTCCTGAAAAGGATTCGATCATATGGAACCGCAACCTCATTCTGAAATCTTTGGGCCATGGGCCCACAACGCTTATGCTGCACTACCCTGATTAATTATCTTACTACGAATCATCCCATTAAAATTTCACCCTTTATCTAATTTAGTTGAACTTCCCCAAAATTCTCTAATCAAGCTTTACTAAGGTTTTGATACAAATCTTAAATCACAATCAAATTTTAAAATCAGAATAATTTATATTCTTGCTATTTCATTGGTAAGTTGACAAACCGACATATTTTTTAAAATACCTAGCCCATATCACACATCCAGAATATACGGTAACCCTAATTAAAACAATCCTAGGATACTCATACCACGAAGATGAATCTCACAATCATCCAACTACAACCACATTCAAAACTACAATCATAATGATCACCCAAAGATTCGACATAGCTTTCGATCATCCTCCCCTTAACCTCAGAATCCGATTACTGAGCAACCTCAAAATCCTGCTGGCATACCAATGAGCCAACTAATCCAATCCGAACACATCTTCTATGATTAAGATATGTGGGTCACTCTAATTGCCCTGAAATAAAACCATAAGGACTTCATATTTCATAAATTCATAACTCCAATACATCGGATACAATTCTATCTCCCAATTTAAGAATATAACATCCTATCACCCAAGTATTGGACCTACTCGTGATTTATCTTTCATGTCTCATACGAAACTTTGAGGACATACTATGCCTAAAGACTCATAGCATCAATTGTCAGCATTGATGTCCGCTTTCCTTAAGAGGCATAGAGGTTCACCTTCCCAATCTTTAAACAGATAAATTCACATAAAATCTCATATGATCATCTTTCCCTTAGTGATACAACTATTCTGGCTCTTAAAATCTTAGATAACGGCTATTTTCAAAAACAATACCTATAAGTTCTCAAAATGAAGATTTCAATTGCTAATTCCAACCTACACATGAAGTAACTCTAATTATGAACTTCTCCCCCATTTAATCCGAGGGTAGCCACCAATCATGAGACGAGAGTAACATAATCCTATCCTTTCTCAAAAGCATTACATTCTACGATAATTTACCAGACACATCAGGGGTTAATCTAAATGACATGGATGTCAATTAACTCTTTTCCGTCCCCAGAAACTACCTTTTCATCTTTCGTTCTAACAATTACAAATCTCTTCTAAGCCAAACATCTCACTGACACTGTAATCCTTGAGGAATACTTATTAGGTCACTTAATAACTTCAGTTAGACCCAAGATGACTATACGCTTCCATGGTACTAATCGGTCTTCCCAATTAGCTGTCACTCAAAGTCTTATGGATTTTAAAATCATGCTACCAAAGAACCACATGCTTAACAAAGCACTTCCTCAGACTAAACTCGCATTCCCTTCTTAATGGGGCATACGGATTAACAGCCGTTCACAAGTTATGATATAATCCTCAAATAAATTGCATACACCTTATGTCCTTTTAAATTCATCAATGAAGTCACCTCAACACGGGCCCGAATCTGGCCAAAAGGTCTGTCCCATAAAATTTCATGAGATACCCACGAACCTACAAAATCAAAATGGTGTTTCCGAACTTTGTGGTAGCCATATCCTTATCCTGAATGCCGCTGGCTCCACAACCCCCACTAATCCACAATTAACACGCTATGGATCCAAATCGATCTTAGCAATCATCAAGCCTTTATACAGCCCATACAATTCACCTATCCATTCACAAAGTCTGCTTATCAAATCATTAATCTCCTAGGTAACCCCATTTTTAAAATTTGTGAACAACCTTGTCAGCTCCTCTTATTTACCTCGAAGGTTCTAGAGTATTCCACTATGATTTAAAACCGATACCTCCTCGGCTTTACATGGAATCCTCAATGATCGGCATCAATTTCGACATAATTTTGAATTACCAACCAAAGGTAGATCAGCTTACTCTTCCTTCTGATAACATCCACAAATATTCACATAACCAAAACCCCTCAATGACCACAAAATGACCTTTGGGCATGGTCGCCTATACAAATTGGATTTAGCGCAAATTCTCATTAAATGATTTACAGAAAAGACGATATTAATCTCCTAATACCTTGATCAGTTCAGACTTATGTTTCAAATCCTACAACCATATTGCAGGATATTATCTCTTTACCAGTCCAACCCAGGCTAGCACAGCAGTTTGCCTACCGAACTACTACTAAGAACAGATTAAAACTTGATACCTTAGCTAGTTCAAGCTCATACCCAAAATCACACAATTCAATTGTAAGACATAATATGCTTACAAATCTAATTCAGATTGACTCCACGACTTACTAAATCATCCATAATGTCACATCAAGATTGGCACCACATTGGTTTAGATTAACCCAACCAATTGCATCTACGAACCCAAGAAAATGTCATAACCCTTGATACCGCTTTTATCAAGTTTGGATTCTTAAATGAACAAATAAACTTAAGAATCACATAATTATATGTTCAGCATCCCAAATGATACAGGTCTTGTGACATCAAAATTGAGAAATCTCATCTTCCATCATGGCGATCAACAAATTTTCCTTATACGCCATCACCACCAAAACTCCGATCCAAGGCACTGGATTTTTCACTATTAGGCTAGAGGATACGAACTATCCCGAATCTAGTGATCAAGCTATCTACGACTTAGATCATAGTCTCAAAATCTCTTCGGGAAGACATTTATCTAAGATTCATCCATGTATATCCACCTTAATATAACTTCTATCCTCTCGAATACCTGGTCACCTTTGTCACTATTGTAATGCCTAGGTCTTCCAATTACACATAACTCGAAAACACAACGCAATATGGGCTCGAAATTCCTAAAATGACACCAGGCTACAATATCAAACTCAAGAGCCTTACCTCTTATCACAACAGGCGACATTTAACACCCTGAGTTAATATCTTAGAATCCCAATTTAGACATTGGACCTCTTCACCGTCCGTCTCTAGATAAGGACATTCCTCAATCTTGCGATCAAATTAATTACAATTAAAATCATACTTCTTAACTTGTCGGGAGGAATACCTCATCGATTAAAGAATACGCATGCAAATGTCCTATAATACTTTTAATCTTCCCGAGCATTTGGCTACCACAAACACCATTTCAATACTTATGATCCATGTCTCAATTTTCACAAAGTCTGAGTCACTTAGAATTCAAACACTTAACCGTTATTCATCCCGCTTGCTAAGTTGATTAGACAACCCTTCTTAGCATATTACTAGCCTCAAGACCTCAATCTAGAGTCGGCCAAACTTGAACCTTAATCCAACACCAATTAACTTAGGCCCCGAATCCTTACTGATCAATTTAAATACTAAGTCGGCACTAATGAAATTAAAACCTCAAGGTGCCTCCGTAATGCTCCTACCAACCTCACGGTTGACCACTACCCCGGGTAATCCCTTGACTAAAAACCATGTTACTTCCTATGACTACAAATATCACAATATTATGAATCCTCCAATAATCAGATTAGAGGAAGGGGCTAAGTTTGATGCATTTCAAAATTAACCCCTTAAGCCCAAGACTTAAGCATTTCCTCTAATCCGAACTACTTAATCTCGCTTCAATATAGAACAGATTAACCTGAATCCTCAAACCTCAGTTGATCAGCCTAGGCTTACGTTTGGTATCAACTAGCATAAACGCTAAGTTTCAACTGAAGTCTAATCTAGTTTAGGCAAATTAAGATACCTCGAACTATTCCAACTTAATGATCCCAAACCTTAATCTACCTATTCGGCCAAATCTTAACTGGTCCTAAGCTTCCACATACGATTTAGATCAAACGTAAGGTATCTCTTTTTTTCTAATACCAACTGTGATGGATCAGGTTATTCTCCTTAAATAACCTCCGTTAATGGTAACATTAACTTATACCCATAATTTATCATTATGGATTCTGCAGAAATTTTAACAGAGTTTCCTCAGCAATTGGACAAAAAATCAAAAATACAACCTATTTAAAATAACATGTACAAGCACATAACTATCCGATTATAATATTTTGGCCTACAACACAATACATAGGACCACATCGCCATACCATCAATGGCTCCAACACAGTATTCCTAACTACCGTATTGGATTTGAAGAAATGCCATCTAGGACTAAATAAAATCCAAAACATCAACATAAATGCGGAAGCATAGCAAAATACAGAAACCTGTGAAAGTGTAACAATAACCATAAAATAATAATAAATCACATTAATCAAACTAGACAATTTACATTATATTACAACAATGTATCCAAAACTTCATGCCTTTGACATCCAATTAATCTCCTCAAGCAAGTCCCTTTCATTATTCTAACTAATAAGGCGCCAGCCTAATGTTCTCATCTGGAAGGAGAAACAGTAAGAGTGAGTATACAGCTCAACAAACGTAATCATATATCACTAACTACAGTAATTAACAGGAAAAACAGTAATTGGGTAGGAAAATATATAACTTGAATAAAAGGAAGCATGCGAGGAGGGGGGACATCTGGGATCATCTGGTTCGCATGTTTGTTCCGGATACGTCCATTCATTTTCATTACTTTCATTAATCTTTGCGGATCTGGGCTAGAAGGTCGTATTAACGAATGATGTGAGAGAATGAGGAAAAGAATGTGTCTGCCATACATTCTAAAGCCGGCTACATTTTAGGTCTTCAACACTCGACCATCGGTTATATTTTAGGTCTACAATACTCGACCATTGGCTACATTTTAGGCCTGCAGTAATCGGCCATCTCAACTCGCCCCATATCCCCCGGGGACCAGGGCAGTCCTCGTTCTTCCACAGTAGTATCCTAAAGCATACCACGAACATCACCTGCTTCCACGAGCGGCCAGAATGCATGGCCAAGTATTCCTTGGGTTGACACCATGATAGACATGGAAAATCAGAGAATACTACCCCTATGAACCATGGTCCTAGTTTTATGATTAATCCTTCCTTAAGGGAAGATCGACCACAAGTAGATCACATTTTCCAATCAGGAAATCAAATTCTCATCCTTATCTCCATCCGAGAGATCAAATCCATCACATATCGTACTTTGGTGGATTCTCCTCCATTTACTTGTTCGGTTCTCATCTTTCTGTGAGACTTAATCCCTTTTAGCAATTCAGTCGAAGTTCATAAGAGAGTTTAGAATTTCTTACCTTTAATGGTCAAATGTCATCTAGAAGCCTCTGGGATGTATTCCCTTACTTTCGGTGTACAAATACACATTTTTGGGGCTTACAATTTAACATGAATATTTAATCATACGTTTCATCACAATTAAATAGAGGTAGAGCATACAAATTTACACTTTTGGGTCCTCCAGAATGCATTTCCTTGTGAACGGAGCACAAATATATATTTCGAAGCTTACATTTATATTTAAACAATTAGATATAATTTTCATAACAATTAAATGGGACAAAGTTTGTAAATGTTCCATTCAAACTCGGATGAACAGTGTCAGGGGGTATTTTAGAGCATCCGGATGCGGTGAACGGATCGATACTTGTGAGATCGGACGTCCGGTTGATACATATGCATAATTGGGACATGGTAATTCATATTTTGAGGTCGATTCAACATCATACGAAGGTAGAAGCAAGCAATTTTCCCATTTCATCTCGGATAAACAGTAACAGTGGCATTTTAGAGGGCTAGGATGCCGCGAATGGGTCGAAACGTGCGAGATTAATCGCGCGGCCGATCTATGTACACATTTGGGATATGGTGATTCACATTTTGAGGTCGATTCAACATAATACGAAGGTAGAAGCATGCAATTTTCCCATTTCTTCCCGGATGAATAGTAACAGTGGCATTTTAGAGGGCTCAGACGCTGTAAACGGGTCAAAATGTGCGAGATCAATCGTGCGGCTGACTTATATATACATTTGGGACGTGGTGATTCACATTTTGGGGTCAATTTTATAAGATACGGTGCATAAACGAAAAACCCCCAATTCCTGTAGTTTAGGGTTTGGTGGAACTCCACCAACCGGATCGGTCAGTAAATCAGACAATAAACTATGAAATCGTTGGTCTCAAGTCATGGGTAATGCATTTTCTATGGTTTGGGTGGGTATTGACACAAAAATACCTGATGATAAATGAAAAATATCGAAAGAGAGAAGTTAGTGAGTATGAGAACACTTGCCTCGACGCGTATTACTACTTTTATAACTAGCATTCAGACGGATTCGGATTCCACGGGCTTGATCTCCTCCTTCCTCTCTCTAGAATTGGTGCTCTCTCTCTAGAAGGGTTTGGTTCGTGGAGAAAATGAAAATTGTGAAGCAACATGCGGCTTTAAAACACGCTGGCCATCGAGCGTGTGGCGAGCGCAACCTTACTGCCCATGTTGGCTCGAGCGCGCGGTGAGCACAGGCAATCTAGATTCCGTGCTCTCTGTGGGCTCGAGCCCACAGAGGGCCGGGTCAGGCCCGCAGTAAGCCTGTAGCAAGCCAACTTCGCATTTTTGCCATTTGAGACTTGTTTTAACCATTCTAACCTAATCTTTCATATCCTTGGACTTTACATTTGATTATATAACCTTACTAAGCCATGATTATCAATTCCGGCTCTTTGAGCTTTTCAATCCAATTTCTCCCATACTTTTTGACCACAATTCACCTATGTTAACTTAATTACCTTCTAATTATTATGTTCTTAACCTAAAACCTCACACACTGTGTTCGTTGGGAACGTAGTGGTAGAGAGAGAGTATTCGTATTCTAAAAGCATGTGAGCTTTTTATGGGCAAATGAGAGCGTGCTTTGGAGTGAGGACTCCATGGCCTTTTATAATTGCTGTGCTGGGTTGCCTTCCTTGTGCAGAAAGGTTTAATTGTTGTATTTTATTGGGATTGCTGTCTTTTCTGTCGTAGGGCCTTTATGGTAGTAACGGTCGTTGCCTTAATTGCTTTCCTTCTATATTCTGTAACCGTTAGGGCTTATCGGAGATAGAAGGAGGATTCTGGCGCTTTTTTTCAGGAATGCGTGTTGAATTTGCTGATAACCATTGCAATTGAGATTGCATTCTGTAAAGAGCTCGAAATCAGGGGAGGAAATCGTTTCTGGTTGAAGATGGTTGTGTGGGCTACACTGGGCTTGGTCCACTTTGAGGCCTAGCTTTCAGGCGGTTAATTGGTCCTGCTTTTGGTCAACTAAAGCATTGACCATCTCAAGAGTAAGTCGTCTGTCCTGTTCTTGGGCTTCTCCTGGCTCATTTAGTCTTACATCTGGTCAATGGTGAGCATTGACCGTCTTGACACAAATGGACTGTTATGGATCTGGGTCGTTCCTCCTTCTTGGGTCAGCCCATTACTGGCGTACCCATCACTAGCCCCCCATACTGGTGGTCTGTGACTCCTACCTCTAGTGTGTTTATGATGAGTCGCGAGTGGTCGGGTTACCTGGTAAGGAAACCGGCGGAGACTCTTGGTTTGTTGATTGTGTTACGTACAGTTGCTGACTGTAAAGTCTTGATTTGGAGGACTGGCTTAGAGGTTCGTTGACCAGATTCATTGACCGTCCAACCCAAAGTCCAAAGAATTTGCTAAAGATAGCGTTGATTGGATTCGTTGACTGTCTAAGCCAAAATTTTAAGAACTTGCAATGAAAGCGTTGACTAGGTTTGTTAACTGTTTAGCCCAAAATCCGGAGAACTGGCTGAAGGTGTTGACCAAATTTGTTGACCGTCTGGGCAAAATTTCGAAGAATCGCTGAAGGGAGAGTTGGGCCAAAATTCAGAGAACTGGTGGGAGTTGAAACGATGTACCATCACGCCGCCGGACTATCAGTCAAAAAGTTTATAATATTCTAAATATTTT
>JAODPA010064196.1:0-11050 GCA_025585075.1 Nepenthes mirabilis | reverse complement strand
AAAAGTAGTATTTATACAATATTTGATGCGTTTGAGGATATGGATTGTAGTACGGATTAGTTAGCCAAATTATGTCCGTCGGGTTTGAAGCAGATTTAGTCTCCGTATGTCCTTTAATCTGATTCCCGTGCAATGTAAAATACGGTCAAAAGATTTGACGGGAATCACTCATTGATATATCATCCGATATTCAAGTCAAGATCCTTCTCTAAAGAGAGAAAAATGAGAGGATGCAAGTTCAAGTGCCCATAAAAATGTTTCTTGTTTGGAAGTTTGCATTTTTATGAAAACATCCTAGTTTTAAAGAAAGAGAGTATGTGCACTCGGCATCTTTAAATTGCCTTTTATTTATTTTTAAGTCTCAGTCTCTTTTCTTGTTGGAAAGGAGGGGTTTTTATAGAAGTTAAGGGATGGTTGACTTCTCCTATCAACCGTTAAGGAAACTGCCAGGCAGATAGGGCTTTGTTTAGCTGGCGATTCCAACCAGCGCTCGAGACCGTTACTTTAAGATAAGATAGGGGAAACCATCTCAACCATTGGTTCGATCATCATCCAAAGAGCTAATTGCTCAGATAAAGTTTTCAAGCGCATACATCGATTTGGGCCGCAGGGGCCGACTGGGCCTACACACTTTATACGCCAATGATCCGATTGTAAAATCTCCCTCTTGGGCCGTCGGTAACAATACCAATCACTAGCCCCCATACCAAGAGCCCTAAAATTCAACATTCTAGTATGATATTTAAGGGCAGTCATTTGTCCGAACTCGTGCTTTTAGTCTGACGGGCTTTGCTTGCTAGCTAGATGAGGACTTTCAGTTTGAATGGCTTCATCAAGTGAGAGTTATTAACCCAGTGGTCTCTATTTGAGCGATCAGTAGCTGCATTAAATGCAAGCTTATTCAAGTCCCATGCCGTTCTTGGAAGCGCACAAGTCATCATTACTGACTTCGGATGATTTGACGTGTGGCAAAGCCAATGGGATGCCAACACGATCATTGTCATGATGTGGTGCGCCTTTTGAATTTTAAACTCAATGGCGTCATTTCGACCCAGGTGCCCTATCTATAAATAGGCTTCAAAATTTTCATTTCGTACTTTTAAATCCTTCGTTTCTACTTCACTTCCAAAATTCTCTCGTTGCCATCTTTATCACCGAAAACTTTTCTTCTTAATGTCTCCCAACATCAACGACATTCAATCGGTTCTCACATCCAGCAATGTCAAGTATCTCCGAGCTCAGTATAGGATTCTGAACTCGCTGATATACCTCTTGCTTGAAGTTAGTGGTAGAGGCCCTTCTCCACCGGAGGGCTACATCACCGTCTATGATACCCATCTGAAAGGCGGTCTCCATTTTTCTCTAACACCGAAACTGTACAGAATAATGGTGAACCTCCACATTCCAGTTGCCAGATTATAACCAAACGTAATAAGGTATATCGTTTTTTTGTGTGTTTTTGCCTGCATTCATGGCCTGGTATTTGACACCAGAGTCGTGACAGTTATTCTTCGTTGCTATCATGGAGTAGATTGGATTGCGGTCTCTTCACGGCCTAATTTTGAGTTGAGTGGAAAAAATGCTAACTCAACAAAGAGATGGAAGGACTGGTTCTTTTAATTGGCGGCTCCCGCAAGATAGGAGCTCTCCAATGACTAGGGCCGAGTCTCTTCGTTCTTTCATTTTGAAATAATGAAGCACAAGAATGAGTCGGCTAAGACCTTAATTGATCTTCTCAAGAAAAAGACCGACTCCTTTAATGAGAATAAGAAGAACCGATAACTGCTAGCCAAGTCTCTACTATGGCCAAATGGGAGCCTATACTGGAGGGTTCAGACACTCTCCTAGCACCGACGGTCCATAAAAGGAAGCATGAGAGGAAGGCAAAGCCTCTTCAAATAAAAGAGCAATCAACCTAGGTGCCCGAGCGTAAGGAGGCCTCGATCGCATCCATCTCAAAAGACGAAGCCACCATCGGTCAATTAATAAGAAGGAAGAGGCCGTTGGTCAAAGTGGACCCAACTTCTACATCCTCCTTGACCCAAGACTTTGGGGCTGTCTGGCTATATGAAAGTTGTAAGCCTTTGAAGTCTATTGCTGAGGTTGGAGCTAAAGACATGCCGATCACTGCCCCAACACTTGCTTCATATGGGGTGTCGGCCGTTCTACCACTGCTCTCCGAGGAGTCCTAGCCTAATATCCCTACTAATGTTTTTGAGGGTATATCCTAGATTAGCAAGAATAAATTTGGTGAGGTCAAGGAGATGCTACTAATTGAGTCATAGCTGGCCAGCATCATTGAGGTAGTCACTTCAGAGTTACATGTTAAGTTCCAGGAGTCCTTCGGAGTCTGCTGTTGAGGTTGGAGCTGAAAACATGCCGATCACTGCCCCAACACTTGCTTCACATGGGGTGTTGGCATTCTGCCACCGTTGTTCGAGGAGTCCTTGCCTAATATCCCTACTAACTTTTTTGAGGGTACATCCTGAATTAGCGAGACTCAATCTGGTGAGGTCAAGAAGATGCCACTAATTGAGTTCCATGTAGTCAGCATCATTAAGGTGGTCACTTCAGAGTTACATGCTGAGTTTCAGGAGTCCTTCGGAGCCTGCTGTTGCGGTTGGAGCTGAAGACATGCTGATCACTACCCCAACACTTGCTTCATATGGGGTGCCGACATTCTACCACCATTGTTTGAGGAGTCCTTGCCTAATATCCCTACTAAATCTGGTGAGGTCAAGGGGATGCTACTAATTGAGTTATAGGTGGCCAGCATCATTGAGGTGGTCACTTCGGAGTTACATGTTGAGTTCCAGGAGTCCTTCGGAGTCTACAGTTGAGGTTGCAGTTGAAGACATGCCGATCACTGCCCCAACACTCGCTTCATATAGGGTGTCGGCCGTTCTACCACTGCTCTCCGAGGAGTCCTTGCCTGATATCCCTACTAATGTTTTTGAGGGTATATCCTAGATTAGCAAGAATAAATCTGGTGAGGTCGAGGAGATGCCACTAATTGAGTCATAGGTGGCCAGCATCATTGAGGTGGTCACTTCGGAGTTATATGTTGAGTTCCAGGAGTCCTTTAGAGTCTGCTGCTGAGGTTGGAGCTGAAGACGTGCCGATCATTGCCCCAACACTTACTTCATATGGGGTGTCGGCATTCTGCCACTGTTGTTCGAGGAGTCATTGTCTAATATCCCTACTAGCTTTTTTGAGGGTACATCCTGGATTAGCGAGACTCAATCTGGTGAGGTTGAGGGGATGCCACTAATTGAGTTCCATGTAACCAGCATCATTCAGGTGGTCACTTCGGAGTTACATGCTGAGTTTCAGGAGTCCTTCGGAGCCTGTTGTTGCTGTTGGAGCTGAAGACATGCCGATCACTACCCCAACACTTGCTTCATATGGGGTGCCGACATTCTACCACCATTGTTCTAGGAGTCCTTGCCTAATATCCCTACTAAATCTAGTGAGGTCAAGGAGATGCTACTAATTGAGTTATAGGTGGCCAGCATCCTTGAGGTGGTCACTTCAGAGTTACATGATGAGTTCCAAGAGTCTTTCAGAGTCTACAGCTAAGGTTGCAGTTGAAGGCATGCCGATCACTGCCCCAACACTTGCTTCATACGGGGTGCCAGTAGTTCTACCATCGCTGTCCAAGGAGTCCTTGCTTGATATCCCTACTAACGTTTTTTAGGGTACATTCCGGATTAGCGAGACTCAATCTGGTGAGGTCGAGGAGATGACATTAATTGAGTTCCAGGTGGCTAGCATCATTGAGGTGGTCAATTTGGAGTTACATGCTGAAGTTGTAGAGGTGCATTCACCCGAGTCCCTAGCACCCAAGGCCGAGTCGAAAGACGAGGCCAAGGGGCAAGTTGTGGTGGCAGACATGTCTCTCTTAGAGGCCTCGACATCCGAGGCCGATTCGAGAGTAGCTCTGGAAGCAACAGTCGGAACATCTGGTTCTAAGCCCCCAGTGCTTGAGACCGAGGGTGATGTTATTGTCGGAGGAGTCAATGAGGTGGCAGAGGTGGCTTGTGCAGAGCCCTCAAAGCTCGAGGTCCAAGAGGCATTGGAAGTCCCTACAAGTGATACTCCTTCAGGAAGCTTCTCCATTTTTGAGGTACTGACTAAACCCTTCCTTAGTACTTTTATTGCTTTCTTCATTATCACTAACTTGTTCTTTTTTCTTTGCAGCTGCAAGACATGGCCCATCATCTTATCTGTGCTACCGACTGCCTGACTCATGATTATATTAAAAAAGAGAAGTTCTTGGTTTCAAAGGAGCATACTTCCCAACTTAAACATGAGTTATCTGTGATAAAGCAGGAGTATGCCCTCCTTTGGGACCAAACTTTTAGGCTTAAGAGTGAGCTCCAGATGTCTATTCGTTTGAGCAACATCAAGAAGATGTCGGAGCACAATTATTGGGACGGTATTGGCCTCTGCTGGCACATCATTAAAATAGTGGCTCCTAACATTCCAATTTTCATATTTCATCCTAGTAACGCAAGTGTTCTTCATAGCTCAGATGTGTAATATTGTCTTAGAGACGATGTGGACTCTTGAGAGTTTCTACTGGGGAATTCACATCCTCGTCATCCTCCGGGATAAACACTTATACTTTATTTTCATTTTTTTATACTTGTAATTGTAACATTGTTTTGTAATAAAAAAAATTTTTATATCGTTGTGTCAATGACTTTTTCTCTCTTTTAGTTGCTCATACTTATACATATATATATATAAGTATATATAAGTTGACCGGATATTATTATTAAATGTTGGGCTCTTAAGATTATTTAAGTTGTCGTTCACACGTGACCTTTGTCCCTCGGATGAACTGGAGGGTATCAAAACTCTTATGTATCTAACTTAAGTTTTTTGAACTATGTCCAATTGACAATGTTACATTGAAGGTCTTTACATGCGTGCTTTAGGAAGCCCCCCTATGTTTTTTAGCCTTCGGCCTTATTAGGACCACTTGGTTTCGTGACTAAGTTTTAACAATCCAATCTCGATCGGGCCGGTCAATTATGTGACTGACTTTTATTGACCACCAAGTGTGGCTCGAGGGATAGGTGAGCAGATTTCACCTGAGTTAGGGGCAATTTAGGTCATGTAATGTCATGAAATAACAAACAAGCATATGAACAAACAGTAAATGATTATTTTATTTATAAAGTGTCACAAAGTTTACAAGCACTCCATATGATGTAAACTAATTTTACCTGGCAGTAAGTACATTAATTGATAGTATTTTTTGAGATGAGAGGCATTGCAAATCTAAGGGACTAGTCTGCCAGTCACCAAGTTTCGAAGGAAGACCGAGACTAGAAAGGATCTTTTCCAATTTAGTGAGAGCTTATTTCGATCAGTATTTTTGTTAGTGGCTTTAATGCTCCGTAATACTAAGCCTCTCGCTTCAAATTGGTGTGCTCTTACCTTCTTATTGTAGTATCTGACAATCTTTCGCTGATAAGCCACCGTCCGCAATCGTGCCATGTCTCGAACTTATTCAAATAGATCAAGATTCTCCTGAAACCTTTGTGAGTTGTTGTGCGAGTCAAAATACTCAACTTGGAGATTGGGTAGTCCAACCTTTATTGGTATGACAGTTTCGGTCCCATAGCATAGATTAAAGGGTATCTCTTAGGTCGGTTCTTTGGATGTCTTCCTATGTGACCATAGGACAGATGGCAGGTCGTCCACCCACGAGCTCCCAGCATTTTTAAGTTTTGTCTTCAAACCGTGCAATATTGTGCGGTTGGTAATTTTTACTTGTCCATTAGTTTGTAGGTAGGCAACGAATGTGTGAACCAACCTTATCTTCCAGTTAGCACAATACTTCGTGAAATGCTTGCTAGTAAATTGAGTCCCATTGTCGGTCAGTATGACTTCTAGGATGCCATATATACACACGATGCTCTATCAGGCGAACTTAGTCGCATTTTGCTCAGTGATCCAAGCTAGTGGAACCGCCTCAACTGATTTTGTGAAATAATAAATCACAATGATTACAAACTTTCTCTATCCGAATGCAACTGGAAGGAGTATGAGAATATCGAGCTCCCATTATACGAACGGCCAGGGTGACTGCTGGGCTCAGAGCTCTGTATACGACTGATGGGTAAGGTTCCCATGCATCTTACAATTCTCACATTTTCATACGAAATTCATGACGTCGTGCTTCATGGTGGGCCAATAGTATTCTTACCACATGAGTTTGAAAGGTAGGTTCTTATCACCAAAGTAGAATTCGCAGATGCCAAGGTATACTTCTTCAAGCGTTTAGTCAGCTTCTTTTGGTGTAAGACACTGTAGGTATAGGATAGAGTACCCACATTAGTATAATTTTTTATCCATAATGGTGTACCAATCTGCTATTTTTTTCACGCACTTGGCCTCATCCGAGTTATCTGGTAATATATCGTCGGACAAGTATCTCACGTAAGGAGTCATTTAATTGTCGGCATCGACTATCTGCATAATTTCGGCTCCGAGTTGTTTATATTGTGAATTTTGAGGATTTTACACATTTCTTTCATGTATTGCTTAGGGTCCTCAGTCGTTGCGGTTCTTGCTAATCAGTCTGCTTTTTCATTCTCTTCTCTTAGAATGTTAAACATTTTCATATTATCAAACACTGAAATCAAACCACAGACCTTTGAGAGATATTGGGAAAGCTGTGAGTTGCAAGCCTCAAAATTTTCTTAGACTTGATTAATAACTAGCTCTGAATCACTGTAGACAATAAGATTCTTCGTCGAGCACTCTTTGGCTAATCTAAGTCCCGCAAGTAGTGCTTTGTATTCTGTAATATTATTAATCACTGAGAATCCAAAGGTCATTGAATATTTTATCTTTGACCCATTAGGTGTTCTTAGGGCCATGCCGCACCACAATCTACTTGCATTGAAGAACCGTCCACATATAAAGTTCATGTTGGAGCATTTTGTTGACCTTCGACTTTAATAAGGTTGAGGGTTTCCTGAGTTGGAGTCATCGTTTCAACAATGAAGTCTTCCAGGTTCTGACCTTTTAAGGCTGACCTCGGCCAAAACTACACGTCAAACTTGCCTAACTTAATGGCTCACTTGACCAGTCGTCCTAACATATCTGACCTCTATAATATCCCTTTTAACGGTTTATCTGTTAGGATAATAATTTTGTGCGCTTGAAAATATAGTTGGAGGTTTCGGGTAGAATACACAAGTTCCATAGCTATCCTTTCTGCATGAGAATAATGGGTCTTTAGGTCAGTCAAAATCTTACTGATATAGTACATAGGCCGCTGCCCATCAGACTGTTATCAAATCAGGACCAAGCTTAGGATGGTGTCGAACACGGCATAATATAAATAAAGTTCCCCGCCTTCTTGAGGGGAAGTCAAAAGTGGTGGGTTCAAGAGATAGTCATTAAGATCTTGAAACGCAGCTTTGTAATCGGTCATCCATTGGAAACCGGCGGCCTTTGTTCCCATCAAAGCTTTGAAGAAAGGTAAGTACTTCTTAACCGACTTAGTCGGAAAGTAGGAGAGTGCTGCTAACCTATCGGTTAGCTTCTGAACTTCTTTCACAATCCAAGGGGGAATCATGTTAAAGACTGCCTTGATCTTCTCAAGGTTTGTGGTAATTCTTCGATGTGAAATGATAAAATCCAAAAATATTTCGAAGGTCACTCAAACCATAAACTTTGTCGGATTGAGCTTCATCTGGTGTGCTTGAAGGATATTAAATGTCTTGTTCAGATCTCAAATATGGTCACCGGTTGTCCTACTCTTGACAAGCATATTGTCCGCATATACTTTTATATTGTGTCTGATCTGAGTCTTGAATATTTTGTTGATCAGTCGCTAGTAGGTGACTCCGATATTCTTTAAAATGAATGGCATAACTTTATAACAGTATGTTTCTTTGTCGGTCATGAACGACATGTACTCCTCGTCTTCTAGGCTCATCGAAATCTGATTGTAGCCCGAGTATACATTCTAAAACTCAATAGTTCATACCCGGATGTTGAGTCTATGAGCAGATTAATGCTTGGTAACGAAAAGATATCATTCAAATATGCTCGGTGAAATCAATGCAAATTATCTACTTCCTATTACTTTTCTTGACTATCATCACATTAGACAACTAGTCTGGATATTGAACTTTCCTGATAAATCCGGCATCAAGCAATTTCTTCACCTCCTCATGAATAGTAATCAGTTTTTCAACCAAATAATTCATTTTATTTGCCAGACAAGTTTATAATCAAGATCTAAGTCCAACTTATGGATCATTACTCTAGTGGTGTTTCTAACATGTCGTTGAGTGTCTAAGTAAAAATGTCAAAATTCTATCAGAGAAAACCAATTAGTTGGATTTAGAGGGGCTCGAATAGAGAACTTCCAATCTGGATGCAGTTCTCTAGATCATTAGGGTCCAAAGGGATTCGGTCAGTAGACTCCCTAGATTGAGTTTGCAATAATGTGGTCTCATCACAAAAGTTGAGGTCCTTAATTGGTTGACCGGGGGGTGTTTGAGTAATCTGGGACAGATAACATATTCGTCTGGTCATTTGATTACCAAAGACTTCTCTTATACCGTATGGGATCGAAAGCCTTATCTTCAAATACGAAATTAGAGTCACTATCCCAAAAGCCGTTAGACAAGAGCATCCAAGGATAGCATTGTAGATCGAGGAAGGTCTATTACCAAGAAAGACAACATCTTGGGGGCTGTCCTCGGATAGATGCCTAGTGTAACTTCAACCTAGATAACCCCCTAAATAGGTATTGGTTCGTTATCTAGCTCATATAGGGATCCCGCGTTAGTTTTCAATCGACTTCTTTTTAATCATAATTTCAAGTATATATCGAGATAAAGCAAATTCTTCAAACTTTCATTATCGACAAACCCTCATTTTAACTGGTAGTCCATACTATCATTAGAGATGAGTGCGGTTACAACTAGGGGATTAGAATATTGAAAAGTTATATGTGTTAAATCTTCGTCACTATCACTAATGACATCATCCCTAAATCCTAACCTTGGCTTCTTATGGCCGGCGGCCATTCTTGAACTCTCTAGAACATCCCGTGTTGGACGAGTGGTAGTCATGTTCACGACCCTAACTACTACTTGACTCTTGGGTTGCTTGGCCTCATCCCCATTTGCTCATCGAGAATTGTGTCTGGGTCTTTGTAGAAAATGAGTGAGGTGTCCCTTTAGGATCAACTCTTTAATTTTCTTCTACAACGTCCGGTAATTTTCAGTATTGTGGCCCCCGTATCGATAGTAGTAATAATTTTTTGGCTGGTCACCTCCATCTGGGTTCTTCAATACCTTTGGCCATTTGAAGAACTTTTTATCTCGAATCTATATTAGATGTTGGTGCTAGAGTCATTCAAAAGAGTCAAGTCTATAGGCTTGAACTCCTTCGCAGTATCGGCTTGGACTTCTACTGCTTCCTTGGTCCTGGGTAACCCATGTGGTCCCCGTTCTTCCTCTTTCCTTCCACCATCCTCTGGCAGAATTGGTCCCCTCATTCAGGCCATTTTATTTCATTGGCCTACTTGGCTACTATATAGACTCGAGTAATGGCCTCGACTTCTCTGAAAGTTTGTGGGTCCATGTGGGTTAAATATTTGAAGAAGTCCCTAGGCTCTAAGGTCAAAATGAAGACGATCAACTTCACCTCATCGGTGAGTATGGGTATCTTCCTGGCCTCGGTTGTAAACTTGGCCATGAATTTCTTCAAACTCTCATTTGGCCCTTGCTTGACCCAGACCAAATGACATGATTACTCCTTCATTCTATCGGAGGCGAACTGAGATAGAAAATCGTTGGCTAAATCCTGAAATGTCTTGATCGAGTTCAGTTGAAGCCAATAAAACCATACTCGGGTGTCCCCTTTAAGAGTCAAGGGAAAGTATAGACACATCACTGCCTCTCAGGGTTATACTCCTAGGTTTTGTAATTGAGACAACCCTTGAAACGCATCAGGATTTTATTATTTGGGGCAGCTTGAGTCCCAAGATCTTTAGGCCGTCGGCCCTGATTTGTGGGGCAATTTCTTCCCCTCCTTCGTTTGGAGGTTGCTATTTGGGAGGTGAAAGACGGAGCCCCCTTGGCCGCTCATCAAGTCGGGTGCATATAGTCTGAACGGCCTTGGAGATGTCATCCATTCTCATTACAAGTTCGTGTATGCAGGGGTTGGGATGTTCGTCTATCCGATTACCCCTAGGAGGGCAATTACTACATAAGATGGCATCTCTAATAGGGGCATTAACTTGTACTCATGTGTTCACTATGCTATCTTTCACAGGAGTATATTTATCAGACTTTTAGTCAATTCTCACAAATAGCGCCAATAATGCGCCCAAGGATCTAGATTGTAGTATGGATTAACTAGCCAAGTTGTGTCTGTCATACTTGAAGCAGGTTTGGTCTCCGTACGTCCTTTAATTTGAGTCTTGTGCAACACAAAATACGATCAAAGAATTTGACGAGACTCTTCTCGGTATATCTTTTGACACTTAAATCAGCATTCTTCTTTGAAGAGAAGAAAATGAGAGGATGCAAATTCAAGTGTCCATAAAAATGTTTTTGGCTTGGGGGTTTGTGCTTTTATAAAAGCGTTTTAGTTTTAAAGAGAAATTATGCGTTCTGAGCATCTTTGAATTGCCTTTTATTTGTTTTTCTGTGTTAACAATTTTTTTTATTGGAAAGGAGGGGTAGAAGTCAACCTTTAGGAAACTGTTGGACGAATAGGGCTTTGTTCAGCTGGCAATTTCAACCGATACTCGAGGTTGTTACTTTAAGATAAGAAAGAAAAAATCGCCTCGACTGTTGGTTCTGTCATCATCTAAAGAGCCAACTGCTCAGATAAAGTTTTCAGGCGCATACATCGATTTAGGCTGCATGACCATCTAGGCCTCCACATTTTATAGGCCGATGATCCAATTGCGAAATCCTCCACTTGGGCTGTTGTTAATAATACCCATCAATATTAATTTTAAAAAACATATTTTCTACTATAATTTTATGGTATAAATTTC
>JAODPA010064185.1:0-34304 GCA_025585075.1 Nepenthes mirabilis | reverse complement strand
AGGCGTAGACACAGATTGGGAATGGGGGTCGAAAGGCCAGGGTGTTGCAGGCCGGGAGAATACGGGAGAAGAAAGGGCTAGGGAATTGGGCTAATGAGGGACAGGGGAGATAGGGTTCAAGGGCGTCGGATAGGAAGAAGGAGGAGAGTCGACCGGCGCCATGGGCGCCGGCAAGAGGTTGAAGGTGGGCTCAGCGGGATTTGAAAAAGGGTTGGGCGAGAGAGAGAGCTACTCCAGCAATCCGATCATAGGCCCAAAGTCCCGTCAACACATTTGTTGACCGGAAAAAACACCTAAGCAGGCTGGATAGTACAAGACAGTTACAGTCTAATCCGGACAACCCACAACACCATTCTTACGCGCTGAAGATCACATATCTTAAGTAGCCAGAACCCCAAATATTGTACCAGATCACCATCTGTCCAGAAATGGCAACATCCAACTCAGTATATCTCTTGTAATAACAGCCCCAATATTTGTCACCTACCACATCTCTCTAAGGAATGAAGGAAGCCCCTTCAACTAATCATAGTTGCCACAATAGGCACCCGCAATTCTCATACTAGCCCATCGAATTTGCGCAAGGCAGCCGGCAATTAGCCTTGCCAAACAAAGTTAAACTGGCCTAGAGGTTATAAAAAAATTCTTATGATGAACTTCAAGGGCATGCTCACATTGACGCCTACATTGACACTAATACCAGCCCTCAAACGCTACTTTCAAAGAGTTCCTAAGAGACTACACTCTATCCACAGAGTCTTGTGAGAATTCCCTTGCCATTCTCGCCCCGTAGACATCAAAGCCGCTCCACACCGAGTACAACCTCCAATTTGGACTCTAAAAACCCCTCTTTGCTTCATCATTTGTATATTTTTATTCCCGTATTATTGATTTGAATGTCGAAAGATATATCGGGGAGTGAGTATCGCCAATCTTCTGACCTGTCATTTTTGAGTCGTGGTGTATAAGATCTAGGCGAAGGAGTACAGGGACCAGACCCACTTAAATTTGATCGGAAGACCAAGGACACCACAATCCGTTAGCAACTTGGATTCAAGACAGATTTTTGGCACCGTTTGTGGAAAGATTGACGAAAAGTCTTTTTTTTTTTGGTAAGTAAGATTGACGAAAAGTCTAACCATCATCTACACAGAAGCAGACATGGTCAACACCAAAGCCCATACTAAGGCTTTGGCCAATGACATCGTCCCCTATAGTAATGATCCTTCTACATGTAGCCATGCGGAGGAGCGATTGGCACCCTTCATGCAAGCACTCACCGACCGGATGGATAACATATCCCAAATGCTCCAGGCCCTTTCTGCACGCCGGCATGGGATGGGGGCTTCTTCCTCCACCACCCGTACTTCGATGTCAAAACGTAGAGGCCAGAGAAAGAAGCGACCAGCTTAGAAGGCAGGATGCTCGGATGACCTCATAGCCTGAGCGGCTACGAGCGATGGGGTCCAATCCCATTTGAAGGGCTAACTTGACCACAAGACGCCGAACAAGAGCCAAGAGCAGCAAAATCCCCGTTACTCACATGACGAGCAGAGGCCACTAGCGTGAGAAGGGGTCTCGTGCAACATCCAGCCGACCGTCGGCGGCAGCTGGCCGGCCTCATGTTGCTTACCAAACCACTCAAAGTAGAGGACCTACCTTAATGCAAAAAGAATTGCATTCGCCCCTCGAGTTGAGGAGCAAGTGAAAAAGATATGGCAGCACTTATTCAAGGGAGACACTGCTAGATGCTCCGTAGGCCTGAGACGATCGCGATTCACAATGGAGATCCTGACACGGCCGCTTCCTCAAAAGTTCAAGATGCTGGCCCTGAAGCCTTATAACGAAAGTATCGATCCGATGAACCACCTAAACTACTTCTGCACCCCACTGAGCTTCCAGGGTCTGGATGAGACAACTATGTGCCTGTACTTCTCGCTGACCTTGAAAGGGGATGCCCGAATTTGATTCTATCACCTTCCTTCAAATTCAATTCGGACGTTCCAGAAGCTTGCAGATAGCTTCCTGACCCAATTCGCCTCCAGCCATAGGGACGAGAGATAGCCCTAGCACCTTGCTTGTATCAAGTAAGAGCCAAACAAAAGCCTAAGAAGCTTCCTGGTTAGGTTCATTGTGGAGGCCCAATGGATGCCCCGATTAACTGATGAGGTGAAACTTAGCACCTTCATATCTACTCTAGAGTCGGGCAAGTTTTTCAAACACTTGGCTCATAAGGATCCCCAAACTTTTCGCAAAGTTGAGGCCATCACCCAAACTTATATGATGGACAAAGAGGTCAACGAGGCTAAGCGACTAGGACGCGGGGACACCCTTTACCAAGGACCACTAGGCGGAAGAAAGAGAAATAGAGACTGCTTTAACCCCTGGGATTCGAGGAGGTAGCCTAGGGTAGAGCCAGGGTCCAAAGGAACTTTGAACCCTTGAACTTTTTTTTTTTGGTAAGTAAAATTGAATTAAAATAAAAGAAAGTATAAAAAGTATGTATTACCTCCAAGTATTTTGCCGAATTAGTGGTAGAATATAGACGTTAGGGTAAACCCTGATCACCACCATGACACATTTCATGAGATCTAAATAAACCATACAAAAGGAAAAAAATCGGCCAAATCTAACGCCAGTCAAACCGTTGACCAGAAAATGACCTAAAAGCCGTCTATTTCATCAGCCAGAACCCAACTTGATCCATGCCACTATATCCGATCAACCCTCTGACTGGACTTTTCCTTCTTTTCATGCAGTCATGCACACCCACAGCCTCCAAAGCTAGTCAAACCATTGACCAAAAATTGAACCAAAAGCCGGCCATTCCATCAGCTTGAACCCAACCTGAGCCATGCCACTATGTCCGATCAAACCGTTGACCAAAAACTTGAGCCAAAAGCCATCCATTCCATCAGCAGGAGCCCAACCTAATCCATGCCACAATATCCGATCAACCCTTTGACTAAAATTTTCTTTCTTTTCATGTTGCCTTGAACTCCACATGCCTCCAAAGTTGGTCAAGCCATTGACCGGGAAATTTGAACCAAAATTCCATCAGCTTGAAACCAACCTGAGCCATGCCATTATGTCTGGTCACACCATTGACCCACATGCCAAACTGGTCAAGGAGCATCCCGGCAATTTGCTGCATGAGGACCCACATGCCAAGCTGGCATTAAGCAACAACAGTTGCATACTGGGCAAATGCCATCCCAGCATTTCCAAGTCAAAAGGTGGCACAAAGACAAAAAACCAGCCTAGGTTTTTTTTTTTTGGGAGCCGATGAGTGCGAGAACGGCCAAAAACCAAAACAGCTGGTCAACAGGAAGACTAACCAAAGAACTCTAAAAAAATAGTAATTTTTTTGGGGGAGGGGGGGCCAGTGAATCCAAGAACGGCCAAGAACCACAGGAGCTGGTCAACAAGTTGACCGGCCAGAGCGATTCCCAGGCCAACATTCTCATACAAATTCGAGAGGAAAAATTTCTGAAGTGGAAGAAGCTGATTAAGAACCCAAAGGGAGGAGATTAGACGAAATACTGTCACTACTATCGATCTTCGGGTCACAGCACAAAGGCCTGTTGGACCCTGCAAAAAGAAATTAAAGAACGTATCCAGAGGGGACACCTGACTAAGTTCCTATGGAACTCAAAGCAAGGGCCTGGTTGGGTAGGCGAAGAGAGGACTGAGTAGTAGCAGCAAAGAAATTGAGTCGCGGGTGGAGTGGTCAATATGGTAGCAACTTGATCAAACCACCTACCAGACTAACTCGAGACTGCTTCGAAGAAACCAAGGATAGAAGTTAGGGACAATGTCGTTAGTTTTAGAAAAAGAGGATATATCACATGTAATGACTCTCCACTCTGATCCTTTAGTTGTATCCGCCTTTGTTTCAGATGGTATTGTCGACTACCAGTTGAAATGAGTCTTTATTAATAATGAAAATTTGTGCGATTTTCTTTACATGGATGCTTATTTTAAACTGGGACTAAAAAAGAGTCAATTACGACTGACCGAAGGGCACCTTCATAGACTGGACAATGAGTCGGTGTCTGTCTAAGGAACCATCCAACAGAAAGTTACCTTAGGGAATACCCCAGGATGACATCCCACTTACTAACGTTCCTAATAGTTGATCTGCCTTCGTCTATAATGCCATCTTAGGCAGGCCCTACCTGACTGCCTTTGGGGTTGTGACATCAATCAAGCACCTAAAAATGAAGTTTCCTACGGCCTACAATGTCGGAGAGGTGCTAGGCGACCAAGTGATTAGTCGGACATGCTATCTGTCCTAAGTCACCCTAACCACTCTAGATTGGCAGGCAAACGATCGGATCACAGAGATGAGGTAACTCTCAAACGGGCCCAAGCTGGCGAGCTGACCTACCACATTCCTTTGGATCACAGAGATCTAGAGAGACGCATGCAGACAGGGGGCTCACTTGTCAGACCGCTACGAGACTGACTAGTTACATTCCTCCATTAGAACTCTAATATTTTCGCATGGATTTTGGCCAACATACCAAAAATTTTGACCGAAATGATAGTCCACAAGTTGAACCTTGATCTGAACCATAAGCCCATCCTACAGAAATGAAAAAACCACTCTATTAAAAAACTTGTCGCCATCCAGGAAGAAGTAAAGAAATTGCTCGATGCCGGCTTCATCAGAGAGGTCCAGTACTCAACTGGCTCTCCAATATCGTCCTTGTCAAAAGAATTAACGAGAATCAGTAGATGTGCGTCAACTTTATCGATATAAACAAGACGTGCTCGAAGGATAGCTTCTTACTACCAAAAATTGACCTACTCGTCGACATCACCTCTGGGCACGAGCTGCTCAATTTTATGGATGCATACTCTGACTACATTCAGATTCGGATAAGCTCAAAGGACGAGGAGTGTACCTCATTCATGACAGACCAAAGGATGAATTGTTATAAGGTTATACCCTTCGGGCTGAAGAACATGGGCGCCACGCACTAGCAGCTTATGAATAAAATACTCCAAGCTCGAATCGGCCGGAATATGGAAGTGTATGTAGACGACATGCTCATAAAAAGTAAAACCACTGATGACCATTTCCGTGACCTTAGTAAGGCTTTCAAGGTACTTCGGGTGTATCAAATGAAATTGAACTCAACCAAATGCCTCTTCGAAGTGTCATCAGAAAAATTTTTGGGTTTCATCATTTTTCTACTGGTGATCGAATCCGACCCCAAGAAAATAAAGGTTATCATGGACATGACCCCACCAAGGAACATAAAAGATGTCTAGAGGCTAACTAGGAAACTTACAGCACTCTCCCACTTCCTAGCTAAATCTGGAAACAAATATCTCCCCCTCTTCAAAGCCTTGAGAGGGATTAAGACCAACGGCTTCCAATGGACAGCCGAATGCCAAGCCACCTTCGACGAACTAAAGTAGTACATTGCTAGTCCCCCTCTCATGACATCATCAAAAGAGGGTGATGAGCTGTACTTCTACTTGGCAGTTTTAGAGGCGGCCCTGAACTCTATTTTAATCTGATAGCAATCTGACGTGTAGTGGCCAATCTACTACTTCAGTAAAACATTGACAAGAACTGAGACCGGCTGCACGCACACCGAGAAGGTTGCACTAACACTCATCTTTTTGGCCAAAAAATTGCGGCCCTGCTTTCAAGCACACAAGATAGTTGTCCTGACCAACCTACCATTAAAGAGAATCCTACCAAAGCCTGATATGTCAGGACGGTTAGTCAAGTAGGCTATCGAATTGGGTGAGTTCAACATGAAGTTCAAGCCTAGGCCAATTGTAAAAGGCCAGACCCTAGCCAACTTCATTGTGAAAACCACGACCTTAATTTTGAACACCAGTCACTTCGGCAACGCTGACCGTCAGATTGAGGCACTAGACTAGACTCTCCACGTGGACTGATCATCGACTCACTCGGGCAATGGGGCCAAAGTGATCCTAAGGACCCCTGATGGATTGGAGGTAAGACACTCTTTAAAACTTGGGTTCTCGACCACCAACGTCGCTGAATACAAGACCTTGCTCATTGGGTTGCGACTTGTAAAGGAATGTTTGGTAAGACACATAACCGTCTATAGCGACTCAGAACTGATTGTCAATCAAATTTGTAAAAGCTTCAAGGTGTCAAGCCCACCGCCCACAAGATACCTCGCTAAAGTGAGGAATATTATCCAAAAGTTTGACAAGGCCGAGATGGAATACATCTCAAAGGTGGAAAACTGGAAGCCAACCAGCTCGCAAGGGTAGCTGCAACCAAAGGCCTGAAGTAGTACCCCAAAGACATGCGGGAGGTTTTGACCTCTCCAAGCATACAAGAGCCTGAAGCGCTGCCAGTTTCTGATAGTGAAAGTTAGATGTTGTCCTACTGGAGGTATATCACAGATGGTTCCTTGCTAGAGAACCCAAACAACACTAAACGCATCAGGAAGATGGCCAGCTGGTATACCATCGTAGACGAAAGGTTGTACCGTCGATGGTACTCCACCCCGTGATTGCGATGTCACACACTGAAGGAGGCAAATTATGTGTTAAGTGAGGTACACCTCGGCATCTGTCGGTCACATGTCGGGGGTAAGAACCTTACATTTAAGATAATATGCCAATGTTACTACTGGCCAATGATGAAATAGGATGCCATAGATTTCATAAAGAAGTGAGAAAACTATCAAATCCATGGAAACATACCCCATCAGCCGCCCATGGAGCTGAGGACCCTTCAGGCTCTCTGGCCATTCGCGCAATGGGGCTCAACATACTTGGCCCCTTTTTCATCACATCTGGGAAAAGGAAGTTTGTCATAGTGGGTATCAACTACTTCACGAAATGGGCCGAAGCCTCCCCGCTCGCTTGAATCACCGAACAAAACACCACGGAGTTTGTTTGACAGAACATTGTCTGTAGATTCATGGTTATCGAGGTCATCATGATCGATAACAGAATCCAATTTACTGGCAAACGTTTCACCAAATATTGTGCCAGTTTGGATATTCGGTTGGTGCATACCTCAGTAGCCTATTCACAAGTAAACAAACAGATAAAAGTTACCAACCGAACCCTACTACACGGGCTAAAGACCAAGTTAGAAGACGCTGGGGGTCCTTGGCAGATGAGCTACCTTCCGTGTTATGGTCATATCGGACAACACCAAAGGAACCGACATGCTAGACACCTTTCAATTTATGCTACGAGACTGAGGCAGTCATCATAGTTGAGATCGGACTGCTTTGTCTCCGGGTTGAGGGATTCGACCCACTCAATAACTCCTAGTGACTTAGGGGGCACCTTGACCTACTCGAAGAGGCGCAGGACGTGGCCAAGATGTGTGCAGCGACCTACCAACAACGGATCGCCTGATACTACAACAAAAGGGTGAAGGTTTGACAGGTCGAGGTAGGAGACTTGGTCCTACAAAACATAGAAGCCAAGGGCAAGAACACTAACATGAACAAGCTCTCCCTGAACTAGGAGAGCCCATTCCTCGTTTCGACCATCCTATGAAACGAGGCATACAAACTTCGAGCCCATAACGAAAAATTGATCCAAGGATATGGAACGCTGTCCACCAAAAAAAGTATTATCAATAATGTCTTACTAAACCCAGGTAGGTCCAACACACATTATTGAGCATGCTTGTAAAAGTGTATCACATTTAATAAAATAATTTATTTGCTTGTTAATTATAAACTGTCATTCATTGTTTGTTTGTCCATAAAAATGCTTGTGTGATGTTGCATAAATTTGAGCAACCTAGGCTGCTTCTAAATCGGAAGAATTTTGTTTCACCCGTTGCTAAACCTCAATTCCTCACCAAGCGGCCCACACACAGTCAAATTTGAACCTTTGTCCCGCACCGAGCGGCCCATACACGGTCAAATTTAAACCTTGATCTTGCACCGAGCGGCCCACATGTGGTCGAATTTGAACCTCAGTCTCGTACAAAGTAGCTCATATGCGGCTAAGTTTGAGCCTCAATCCTATACCGAGCGGCCAACGCGTGGTCAGATACCAAAATCTTATGAGGCTTTTCAGCACGCGTGTGGTGACTCCTCCAGAAGGGACGAATACCGTCAGTTGATGATGGTTAATGAGTTAGGATCTGATGTGGTTGCACGCAGACGATGGCCTAACTCTTCCAAAGAGCCCGACTGTGACGGCGACCATTCTTAGCTGACAAACAACGATACATAAGCAAGGCCATACAAAAAAAAATTAAAATCTTGGCAACAATTGGGGAAATCTTCCTTTGTTCATCAAAAATTTATACTGTACAAGTGATATTAAGTACACATATAAAAAAAGGGAAAAGAGGGACTGTGGCCCTAAGAATGGGGGCTAGCCGAAGGGCATGACGAGTGCCCTTCCCCATCAGTAAAGTCAGTCAAGTTGGACCGGCGTTGGGTAGCCCTATTTCTCAGTTAAAAAATGTCAGCCGGGGAGGAGGGGTCGAAAAGGGAGGCAATCTGCCGGCATAGCTGAATGCCATCTAGAAGCCTCACATTCAGAACTTGGCCCACTCCCTCCGGGCTGAATCGGGTCATCAGCTCTACTCCAAGTATGACATTCTCACTTCAAAGAGCAGTGTATCTTGCTCGACCATCTACAAGGCATCCTTAGATATCTGCAACTCCCCCATGACCTTGGAAAGTTGAAACTCAAGACTAGAGATGTGATCCCGATACTGCTGGACTACAGAGGCGGCGACATTCACCTGGCCCTATATGTCCTCCAGCATGCTTGAGTTGACCCTCGTCTAGGTCAAACGGTATACCTCCCCTTCCAACATCCGAATCCAGGACAATCGTTGGTACAAGTATGTCTGTAGCACTTGCATCATCTTATCATCCTACAAATAGAATAAGAGAAAGGGGTTAAACCCTGCTATTCTTGATGGAATAGGAAAGTTCTTAGCAACTTACCCAAATATAAGATAGTTTAGCTGCCACAACGCTTAGGGGCTGCAAGGATGAAGAGGCCGAAGTGGATGCACACTTTGGTTGGGGCCGGTCTGATGCAAAAGCCTCCTGGCGAGATTCCTTCATGGTCAATGCCTCCTTGATATCAACCCCTGGTCGGGACTCCGCTGGGTGGCCCACACCAGGCCCTCTCTGGCCAATTTGCCTGAAAAATCGGGCACCATCCGCTCCAACAAAGAAGAAGCAAGGACCTCCTGCTGGGCCTCCAGTTGGGCCTCTTGCTGAATGGTTGGATGGGCCTCCTCCTGGACCTCCCTAAGGCTTGCTTGCTGAGCCTCCTATTGGACTGCTTGTTAGGACTCCAGATGTGCCTCCTGATGGGCTTGGGTCAACTCACAAATCAAACCAGCCAGCCCCTAATATCGGCTCGCTCTATTGCAAGAGCGGGGGGCCCACCGGCGATAGCTACTCCGGCAGCGACCTCATTGGTGCCAACATCTGAGGGTGTAACGAGTGCCAATCCTCGTGACAACTCTCGAAGGCCTTGCATGCACTCTGCTATGGGTAGGCCCTAGGTGACGGAGGATGAAGAAGACCTTGAAGGTGATATAGTCTGCCGTCAAGATGGACTCTCGGATGGGTCCCTGATAAACAAGGTCTCAGCCTTCATCTTGGGCTGCGTAGGCTAAAGGATGATGGCTCCTGTACCCTCCATGGGAAGACTTCACCACGCCGGTGCAAGTGCCTCAGAGGACAAGAGGCAATCCTTCTTGAAATCATCCAGATTTGCTTGAATCAGCTCCGTTAGTAGCTTGACAGGCTCCGCCTCACGTGAGGCCTTGCCGGTGAAGGACGTTGGCACGTTGCCCTAATCCCTAGAAAGGAGCCAGTTGGGAGATACCTTAATAAAAAAGAACATATTCTTCCAATTCTTGATAGAATCGGAAATGACCTTGCTAATGTGCAGCTCTCGAGGAGATAGTGAGATCGAATCTTCACTCTGGTAGAATCAAAAAATCACCTTTACCATCACCACAATCAGCGCCCTCCCCTGGTGACGAAGAAATACACACAAAGAGTATAAATACCTAATGGCATTGGTATGGTATCTCACTATGGGGACTCTGAGGGAAACCAGGATCTCATACAACTCCCTCGAGAGGGGGAAGAAAAGGCTACTCCGCAAGTAAGCCTCGTAGATGGTGACGGATCCCTCCGGAGGAGAATAGGCCCTACCGTGCTCTCCTACCACTGCATACAAAATGGTAGTAGGAATGTTATACTGTAGATACAATGCCTCAATGTTGGTGGCAGTGAGAACGGAACCAATCACGTCAACTTTGGGGGGCCATGGAAATAGAAAATAGCAGGTTGTAGAGAGGTGAGAGTGAAAGTGGCTCAAGTAGAAGAAGAGAGGTGAAACAAAGTGGTAAAGTGGCACCCTTTTATAAAGGATGCCACTTAAATTTCAAGACAATGCCACGAAAAGGCGAGCGCATAATAGCCTAACACGCCTCGACTGTAACGGAACAAGTTATTTTTTTCTAATAACCTCCATTAGTAATTACATAAAACTAATGCCCATAATTAAACAACATATAATTTTTACAAAAAATCAGGCAGAATTTCCTCTAAAAATAGACCAAAACTATACATACAAAACTATACATACAACTTATACAAGACATATAATGACCAGACTTCAAATTTCCCCCACAACTACAACATACACATGACTAACAAATGTCATGTCATCCATGACTCCAAAACAGTATTCATAACTACTCATTGGATCTAAATAGAAATGCCATCTAGGCCGAAACAAATCCATAGTCAAGTAATAGCGAAAGCAAAATTAGATACATCAACCACCTGCGAAAACATAACAAAATCTATAATAATACATAACATATCATGCACATTTCATTATACAATATAAATCTAATTTAACTATTTATATTCTATTACATTAAACACATATAAAACTACAAGTCCTCAGAGTCCAGTTAATCTCTTTAGCTTATCTCCCGCCTTACTCTAACTAATCGGACATCAGTTCAAAACTCTTATTGGAAGGAAGAAAGGTAAATAGTATATCATAAGCAAAACAGTAATTATTATAAGCAAATATTAGCAAAATGAGAAGATGTAAGCATGAGTGAGTTGCATGAACAGAAAAATGAATTGAATATACTTGGGATGTAATTTACTTCTTTCTTTCATTCGTCTTGTCATTAAGACTAGCTCTTAGCATATTTATTTGTCTTTGTGGACCTGAACCAGTAAACCATATCAGTCAAGGGAACGAATAGTCGAAGATAGATTGTATTCACTCTACACAATCAACGGCCAAAAGTTGAAAAGTTTTTTTTATCAATTTCTCATTTTCCGATTGTGTTCTCTCAACACAAATAAAGGCCAAAAGTTTAAAAGTTTTATGCTCGATTACCACTGTTATATTCTAAGGTATGTTCATAGTATCACCCGCTACAACACGCGGTAAGAAAAAATTCCTTGAGTCTCCACTGTCATACTAGTTACATGCTTGAGAATATTACCCATCAAAACATAAATTTGGGTCCTAGTTTCACGGTTACATATTCTTTTGAGGGAGGATTCTACCAAACTTATTTTACAAACATAACTTATTTTTCAAATATCTCCATCTTGGAGATCAAATTCATCAAAATTCTTAAATGTGAAAATTTTCTCCAATTATTCATATGCTTATTATCTTACTTACGGATTAAATCTTTTCATAACTTAACCTACATACAAATATCATATTCATAGCTAAGATTCAAAATTCTTACCATCGAATAGTAGATTGGCTTATAGAGCATTTGGACGCGGATTTCTTTCACAAATACATATATCGAAGCTTCCAAATTATGTAATTGAACTTGTACAAATATATATATCACTTGATCAATAATTAAACATAGGAAAATTATGTAAAATATCGTCTGAAATCCTCGAGTGAACAGTACACGTGAATAGTACAGTAAACAGTGCACCAATACACATATCGATTAATTCTCAAAATTTTGGACATCCAATGGGTAATTTATCGAACCCAAGGCATAGGTAACTATAATCCCAACTCAATTTATACATTAAACTCCAAATCAAAGCTTAAACGGCGTCCGTGCGCGGGTTATGGGATTCGCAAACGAAAATCCATATATAACCATAAGTTCGGATACCCAATCGATAAATTAACTTTTTCAATTTATGGATAATCATATTCTAGTCCCAAATTAAGCAAAAGCCCAAAAATCCATGAATTCTATGCTCGAACGCGAGGGTTAGGGTTTTCATTGTTCAAAACCTTACCTAAATTACAAATTTAGACACCAAATTAACATATATGCATGTTTAGGTATTGGGAATCATAAAATATAAATTTAATCGGGTATCGGAATGAGAATACTGGAAGAAAATAAGACAAGAGTGCAAGAAAATGAAAGATGAGAGTATGAGTGCAGTTGACTCGACACAATCTATTACCTTTCTAACTGGCTTTGGGATGGAATTAGACTCGCGGGCCTCCATCTCCCCTTCTCTCTCTTCCTCTTCCCTCTCCCTCTCTCTTATTTCTCCTGGAGATTGAAAGAATGCCAGAGAAAACGCACACGGTGCTTTTATTCGGCAAGCCGGCACTCGAGCACCCGGCGAGCGTACATCAGGCGCACTCGATTTTGGAAATGGCACTTGAGCACACGGCAAGCGTGCCTTGGGTGCCCATATCCTAGAATAGGCACTTGAGCCTAGGCTCGAACAAGCATCAGGCGTAGGTCAGGCCCGGCACTGACCTGCAGCATGAAACGTTTGTGTTTTCGCTGTCCAGGACTCGTTTTGACTCTTCTAATCTATTGTTTCACATCCTTGGACCCTAATTTTGATTATATTAGCTTAATAAGTCATAATTATCATGATTTAAAACTTAAATCTTAATTATGGACTAATTTTTCATGGTTTACAATTTCGATTCCCGATCTTGCCAATTCTGATTCTTTGAATTTTTCAATCTGATTCCTCTTATACCTTTTGACCACAATTTGCCTATTTTGACTTAATTATCTCCCAACTATCATATTTTAAAAATCTGAGGCCTCACCACCCATATTAGCCATATCTTGGAAACTAATACCTTATAGGGTCCAATTTCCTTTTTCTACTTCCGAACTCAAATTTTTCATATTCTAAACATAATCCTTAATCATTATTAATTCAATTACACCCTAATTATCGTATTCTAGAACTCGGGTCATCACATTCTCTCCCACATATAGAAATTTCGTCCTCAAAATTTGACGAACCTCAAAATTCCTGAGTCAGAGGCAATCTCCCAAGTATTCCCAAATCACCTCCTCAGTTAACTACAGTCCTATGAAACCTTAGGCATTCAAGCTTTTCTAATCCTTATTCCTAATCAATCCATCAAAATCCAAATCGAAACTTCGTTATGGGGATAAGCTCTAAATTTTTCGACACAACTCATCACAATCACTTATTTACTTTCACATTTACGATACTTTGGAAAAACTTCATACTTACCTACCTAGTTCGAGAGCAACTCAAAACTATTAATTGCCTCTCCAACTTAGCTCAAAATCTCAATCGACTGGGAATCCTTATTGCTATTTACACTAAGCCTCAAAAGACTATTATTTCTTAATCTCTGATTAAATCTCATATATGTGAACTTGCTATACTTCCGCTGCGCCACTCTAATTATTTTTCCAATCACGAATCATCCAATTGCAACTCATTGCTATATCTAATTTGACTTAATATCCAAGTTCTCTTATCAAGCTCGGCCAAGAGCTCGATATAAATCTCAAATTATCATTAAACCTCGAAGATGGAATACTTCACATTTTCATTACATCTTTGGTATACCACCAAACCAAGATTTCCTTAAAATACATAATCTATTTGGAATACTCATATTACACAATAGCCACAATTAGAACGATCCCTAAGGTATCCATATCCTATAAATAAAACCTGCAATCCTTAATTCACAGCCAAATTAGAAACTACAATTATAATTATCATCCAAAGATTCAATATAGCTTTAGGTCATTACCCGAAATCTCAAAATCCAAATACTTAGAAATCTCAAGATCTCGTTGGTATACCGATGGGCCAACTAATTCAATCCAAACACGTTCTCCATAATTATAATAAATGAATCGTCTTAATCGTCCTGAAACAAAACCATAGGGGCTTCTCATTTCAAAATTTCATGACTCTAATACTTCGAATACGTTTCTATCTCCCAATTTAAGAAAACGACCACCTATTGCCCAAGAATTTGAACCTACTCGTAATTTTCCTTTCACATCTCCTACAAAATACCGAAAGCACACTAAATCTACAGACTCCTAACGTCGATTATCAGCATTAAGGCCCATTTCCTTAAAGACACTAAGGTTTATCCCATCAATCCTTAAATGGGTCCATCCATTTGTAATATTATAAGATTATCTCTATATTTATGACACAACTATTCTAACCCTTAAAATTATTAGGTATTAGTTACCTTCAAGGTAACTCCTAGAAGTTCCCAAAGCAGAGACTCCAACTATTAATTCGACTTACGGGCGGAGTAATTCTAACTATGAACCTCTCCCCAACTTAGATGGGGGTAGTCACCTATCACGACATCGAGATAGCAAAATCCTAACTTCCTCAAAAATATTACATGCTATGCTAACTTACCAAACCCATCAAGGGTCATCCCAAATGACATGGAAGTCAATTGACTCTTTCTACTCCTTGAAATTACCTTTTGTATCTCATCGTAACGATTACAAATCTTTATCAAGCTAAACAACTCACGGACACTGCAATCCCCAATGAACACTTGTTGGATCGCTTAATAAATTCGGTTAAACCCAAGACAACCAAACGTTTCCATAACACAAATTGGCCTTCCCAATTGACCACTGTTTAAGGTCCTACGGATTTAAAATCGCATTATCAAAATGCCATACACTCAATGGGGCATTCTCTCAACCCAACATCATGTCTCTTTCCCAAATCAAGCACACAATTAACAATCGTTCTCAACTCAAGATACAATCCCCAACAGAGTACCAATGGCCTCATGTCCTTTGAATCCATCAATGAAGCCATCTCAATACAAGCCTGAATATGATCGAAAGACCCAACCCATAGAATTCATGGATACTCACAAAACTTTGAAACCCAAATGGCGCTCCTAAGCTTCGT
The DNA here is from genome assembly GCA_025585075.1 of Nepenthes mirabilis. Lineage (NCBI taxonomy): Eukaryota > Viridiplantae > Streptophyta > Magnoliopsida > Caryophyllales > Nepenthaceae > Nepenthes > Nepenthes mirabilis. The sequence continues at coordinate 19,128 of JAODPA010064185.1, read as the reverse complement.
AATAGCCATATCTTTATCCGAATGCTACCGCGGCATAATTTCCAATCACCCACGATCATCATGCTAGGGACACAAATCGAAATTAAAAATCATCTATCCACTCACTATATCCGCTTATCAATTCATTAATCTTCTAAATAACCAATTACTCAACCAACCATAATAACCTCATCAGTTTATCTTACTTTCCAGATATTCGAAGTATCCATAACAATACCTAACCAATACTCCTTTAATTCCATACAAAATCCTCAAAAACTAGTGTTGATTTTAACACAACCTCAAATCACTCATCAAAGGCAATCAGCTTGATCTTTCCCTCCAAATGTATATCCTCAAGACTTACACAACTAAATTCCTTAGCGATTATCAAATAACTTTAAGAAGGTGGTTTCATTTACTAATTAGACTTAGTGCTTATCCCTGATTGGATCAACCATACCTCTTATTCAAAATTTACAACCTCATTACAAAGTGTAATATCCCGTCAATACAATTTACACCAACATCCATGAGCATCTTTTTTTTTTAATTCCAACAAGATTCGCATTATCTAAAATTTATGCACTTAATCACTACAAATTGATCCTAAATCGGTATCCTTCATTTCACTATCCCAAAATCGACTCCAAGTCGCATAGACCTTGAGCCATCAATTCCACTTTTTTGCTATACTGACTAGATTGATCAAATATCCTTTCTTAAGGGATTACCAGTTTGAAGACCTCAACCCAGAAATAATCAAGGCTAAACTTCAAACCAAAATCGATTACCCTAGACTACGAATCAATACCAATCAACTCAAGCACTAAATCGGCATCAATCAATTTGAAACCTTAAGGTGCCTATGGACGTCTCTCTTGACCTCATGGCTGACTACTGTCACAAATGGGCCTTCACCTAATGGTCATAATGGTTACTGATATCCTATCTGAAGGCAAAGTCGCGGCTAAACTATTATTAAAGCGTTATCTAGAGCGCAAGAACTAGATAGCTAAACTCACCATCTATTTCTAACTTAATTCAAGCCTAAGTCAACCAATCGGAATACTTAGGACTATCCAATCTAACTTAATTTTTCATACGCTTACATGTACTTATCCGATCAATCTTAATCTATCTTAAATTTTCATATAAAATTCAAATCAAATCAAAGGTATCTCTTTTCTCTGATATCAACTCTGACGGAACAGATTATTTTTTTCTAATAATCTCCATAGTAATTACATAAAACTAATGCCCATAATTAAATAATATAGAATTTTTACAGAAAATCGGGTGAAATTTTCTCTAAAAATGGGTCAAAATCATACATACAATCTGTACAAGACATATAATGACCATACTTTAAATTTTCACCACAACTACAACATACACAAGACCAACAAATGACATATTATCCATGGCTCAAACACAGTATTCACAACTACCATATTTGAACTAAATAGAGATGTCATCTAGGCATGAATAAATCCATAATCAAGTAATAGCGGAAGCAAAACTAGATACATCAATCACGTGTGAAAGTATAATAAAATCTACAATAATACATAATATATCATACCATATTCCATTATACAATATAAATCTAACTTAACTATTTTCATTCTATTACATTAAACATATACAAAACATTTTTTTGGTAAGTAAGTAAATTGTATTAAAAAGAAAAAAAATTATACAATCTATGATTTCTCTTCAAGTGTTTTTCCGACTTGAAAATAATTCATAGACGCGATGTTATACACCGATTACCTAAAAAAATAACAAAAAATAAATCCTGTAAAAGGACAACATTCGTCAAAAAAAATCTAGCACAAACTTATCGTTTAGCAAGTTTGCAGTAGACGAAAACTTAGAGCATGCTACACGCTATGGGCAGTAGAGGACCATTGCTTCAGCAGCAGCATGAGGCAGCAGGCCATCGGTTTCCTTTGGGCATTCTGCAATCAGCAAGCCACTTTAGCTTTAAGACTAATGCAAGTCCACATCTGCATCTCATACTATTGGCAGCCACCTTAGCCATTTGGCATCTCGGTGCTATACTGGCTGCACAAAGAAAACTCATCCCGGACAAAACCATTTCGGCCATAAGGGACCCCGGTATCTTTCCTATGCATCTCGGGCAATGTAAACCAGAACACCCAAGCTCTCGGACAAACACTGGCTCGGCCATAGGGGACCCCGGTAGCATTCTAATACATCTCGAACATTGAAAACCAGCACAATTGCACAACACTATCCACAACAGTTCCACATCTGTTGTAACAGCATCTCACAGGCAGCAGGGCAGCAGTACTAACCAAGCCATCAGAAGTGCCAGCTTCATACTAGCTTTCATCTAGAAGATCACCTGCACAGCATCTCGGCATAGAAGGCTGTGTTCATCCATCTCAGTCTTTTGCTGCTCATCTTGGACACAACACTACCTCAGCCAAGGCTGCACATCCCATTTTATATCTCTCAGCAAAAATAGCCAAAGCAATGACCACCGTAGTTACTTCAGCCCCACAAGGTCAGTAAGGCCGGCAGGCCTTCAGTTATATCCTTGGGCAGCATTGTTGTCAGCCTCAGCATCGATCTATAGCAGCAACGTGGAAGGGAAACCAGCCCAAACTCACACCAACAATTCACCATTCAGCAAAGGAGAGTATCTACATCACACCATATTCTATCACTCACACTGGAAATCAGAAGCCATAATTTTCAACACCATTATTCATTGAGTAGGCTGGATTTCAGCAAAAATTAGCAGCCCAACTCCATGTTACTCCAGCTGATCTCTTTAACTTATCTACTGCCTTACTCTAACTAATTAGGCGTTAACTTGTAACTTTCATCTGAAAGGAAGAAATGAAAGAGTGAGTTAATAGCTCAATAAGTACATCATAAGCAAAGCAGTAATTATTATAAACAAATATTAGCAGAATGAGAATATGTAAGAATAAGTGAGTTGCATGTACAAAAAAATGAATCGAATATACTTAGAATGCAATTTACTTCTTTCTTTCATTCCTCTTATCCTTAGGACAAAGTTCTTAGCATATTTATTTGTCTTTGTGGACCCAGACTAGTAAATCCTACCAGTCAAGGAAGTGAATAATCGAGAATAGATTATACTCACTCCACACAATCAAAGACCAAAAGTTTAAAAGTTTTTATCAATTTCTCATTTTTCGATTGTGTTCATTTCACACAATCAAAGGCCAAAAGTTTAAAAGTTTTATTCTCGATTACCACCATAATGTCCTAAGGTATGTCAATAGTATCACCGGTTACAACATGCGGCAAGAGCAAATTTCTTGAGTTTCCATTATCATACTAGTTACATACCCGGGAACATTACTCATCAAAATATAAATTCGGATCCTAATTTTATGGTTCTTATTCTTTTGAGGGAGATTCCACCAAACTTATTTCACAAACATAACTTATTTTCCAAATATTTTTATCTTGAAGATCAAATTCATCAAAATTTTCAAATGTGAAATTTTTCTTCAATTATTCGTATGCTTATTATCTTACTTATAGATTTAAGTCTTTTCATGACTTAACTTACATACGAATATCATATTCATAATTAAAATTCAGAATTCTTACCATTGAATAGCAAATTAGCTTATAGAGCATTTGGACGCGGATTTTTTTCACAAATGCATATATGAAAACTTTCAGATTATGTAATTGAACTTGTACAAATATACATATCACTTGTTCAACAATTAAATATAGGAAAATTATGTAAAATATCGTCCGAAATTCTCGTGTAAATAATACCCATGAACAGTGCACCAATGCACGTATCGATTAATTCTCAAAATTTCGAACATCCAACGGGTAATTTATCAAACCCAAGGCATGGGTAACTATAATCCCCCATCAATTTATACATTAAACTCTAAATCGAAGCTTAAACGGTGTCCAGGCATGGGTTAGAGGTTTCGCAAACGAAAATCCATACATAGCCACAAGTTTGGATACCCAATCGACAAATTAACTTTCCTAATCCATGGATAATCATATTCTAGTCCCAAATTAAGTAAAAACCCCAAAAATCCGTGGGTTACATGCTCGGGCGTGAGGCTAGGGTTTTCGTTGTCCGAAACCTTACCTAAACTACAAATTTGGACACCAAATTAACATATATGCATGTTTAGGTATTGAGAATCATAAAATATAAACTTAATCGGGTATCGGAACGAGGATACCCGAAGAAAATAAGACAAAAGTGTAACAAAATGAAAGACAAAAATATGAGTGCACTTACCTCAACCCGATCTATCACCTTTCTAACTGGCTCTCGGACAAAATCAGACTCGCGGGCCTTCATCTCCCCTTCTCTCTCTTCCTCTTCCCTCTCCCTCTCTGTCTTATTTCTCCTAGAAATTGAAAAAATACCCAAGAAAACGCGCACGGCACTTTTATTCGGTAGGAGCATGCTCGGTTCTAGAAATGGCGCTCGAGCTCACGGCGAGCATGCCTCAGGCGCCCATATGCTGGAATCGGTGCTCAAGCATGGGATCAAGCACGCGTCAGGCACGGGTCAGGCCCGGCGTCGACCTACAGCGTGAAAACTTTGCGTTTTCGCCGTCTGAGATCCATTTCGACTCTTTCAACCCAATATTTCACATCCTTAAACCCTAATTTTAATTGTATTGACTTAAAAGGTCATAATTATCATGATTTAAAATTTAAATCTTGTTTACGGACTAACTTTTTAGAGTTTACAATTTCGGTCTCCGATTTTGCCAATTTCGGTTCTTTGAGTTTTTCAATCCGATTTCTCCAGTACCTTTTGACCATAATTTTTCTATTTCAACTTAATTACCTCCCAATTATTATATTTTAGAAATTTGAGGTCTCACCACCCATATTAACAATATTTCAAAAACTGATACCTTACAGGGCCCAACTTTCTCTTTCTACTTCCGAATTTAATTTTCTACATTCTAAACCTAATCTTGATCATTATTAATTCAATTACACCCTAATTATTGTATTTTAAAACTTGGGTCATCACATCGGCACCAGAGGACGTCCAAGAGCATCAATTGTCTGGCACCATGAATGGTGACCTGCCACTATACAGGCAGCAAACACGTGGTAAGACAGCATGGGTCAGAAGTTAGAACGATGCAACCTCCCAGGCCACTACGCTCCACTACTCGAGAACGCTGAATTGGCAGTGGGCAAATATGATGAACTCAGAGTCGAACTGACAGGCCGATAACCCACTGCGAATTCCAAATGGTTTGACTAGTCAACGACCCAGTCCGACTCTCCACTGGTTTGATCGGTCAACAAATCAATCCGGCTCTGACTTCCAACTGGCTTGACTGGTCAACAATCCGGTCCGACTTCAACTTGCCCAACTAATCTATGATCCAGTCCGGCACCAGCCAGTTTGACTAGTCAATGATTCAGACTGGCATACGGTCTGTATGACTGATCAGCGATCTAGTCTAGCACCCGGCCAGTTTGATTGGTCAATGATCCAATCTAACGTAAAAAAACAAACACACACGAAGATGAAAACGGCACGAGTAAAAATAATTGCTAGTTTCCTTCATTTCCCTTTACAAGTTACGAGGCCCACAGAAGCTGGCGCACAACAAAAGGAGACAACAAAGAAAAAGAGATATATGGAACTTTGCCTCAACAAACTCCCAGATATGCACGCCACCAGAGGAAAAAGCCTATATAAGAGACTGGATTGCATTCGGCAAACAACAAAGCGTGGCCCCTGAAAATAGCACGATAGGAATCAGAACAGAGGCTCGCTACGAAGGAAGGCTACAATCTAGAGGGAGCCACAAAGATAGGAAGGCTTCGCCCCACTCAATTTGCAGCCGGAGGCATGGCTCGAGAATGGGCACAAAAAGGGGAGATCAAGGTGGCTCTCTATCTGAAAAGGGGTGACCAAGGCAAATCGTAAGTGCATGGATGATAACATCGATCTCCGGGGATAAGCTCCCACTAATACTGACAGCCAGAGACCCAAGCCTCATGGCAACTTTGGGCTCCCACGCCACCTCATTGATAAAGGCAGAATGTGATGCAAAGAGGCACAACAAACCCTCAATTTATAGCACATGAAGGAATCATGGCGCCACTAAACGCCAAAATCCCCTATCCTAACAAATCTATAGAAAATTAAGGATGCGGGAGAATATGCCAAAAAAGGAGGGAATCTGAGGACGGCTTGAGAAGGAGCAAAAGGAGAAAAAATGACAAGGTATGACACATCTCATCATGAACATGTCGGGAGTTGAAAATTCAAACCTTCCAATATGGAGGGCTAGTGATGGGGATGATAGAAATGGATCGGCCTAGTGCAAAAACCTATGAACTCAGCGACAGGCCCAAAAGGCATTCGACCCATAGGCCCAGAGGCTGGTCAATGCTTTCGTTGACCGAAAACAACACGTCAGTCGGCCAAATAGCCCAAGACGGCTGCGGCCCAATCCGATGGCCCACAACACCATTCCTGCGCATTGAAGATTACCTGCCTTATCCAACCAGAACCCTGAATATTGTCCTATATCACAATCTCTCCATGAATGGCAACTTCCAACTCAGCATATCTTTCATAATGACAACCCTAATATTTGCCACGTACTATATCTCCCTAAGGGATAAAGGAATCTCCTTCGACTGATCACGGTTGCCTTAATCGATACCCACAATTCTTATGCCAGCCAACCAAATTTGCACAAGGTAGTTAGCAACCAGTCTTGCCAAGTAAGGCTAAACTGGCCCAGAGGTTATAAAAAGCCATTATGATGGACTCCAAGGGCATGCTCACATCGACACATATATTGACACAAATACCAACCCTCAAACGCTACTTCCAGAGAGCTCCTAAGAGACTACGCTTTGTCCACAGAGCGTCGTAAGAATTCTCTTGCCATTCTCGCCCCCTAGACATCAAAGCCGCTCTACGTCGAGCGCAACCTCTGAATTAGACTCAAAAAACCCCCTCCTTGCATCATCATTCATATATTTTTTTATTCCTGCATCTTTCATCTCCTGAAGAAGATTACTGATTTGAACGCCGGATGATATACCGAAGAGCGAGTCCCGCTAATTCTCTGACCTGTCGTTTTTGAATTGTGGTGTGCAGTATCCAAGTTGAAGAGTACGAGAACCGAACCCGCTTAAATTCGACTCGAAGACCAAGCAGTATCCTAACCCGTCAGCAACCTAGATTCAGGACGCATGAATAATAAATACCTAATTCACCCCTGCTCTAGGTGTTAAAGGGCCTAAACATAGAAAATTCACTCTAGAATTTCTCTCGATGGAGGCTTTGAGCTCCGTAGCTAGTGCTATTCAAAAGCTCATCCATGTGGATCGACAAATGAAAATGCTAGAAAGTGAGTTTTGCTCGGGGTGTGTTGAAATGGGGTGAATGCTAAGCTACTAGAGGTCGTTACTTTTGTTACTGGAGTTGATCCTATTTTGGGCAAGGACCTCCTTTTAGATGTATCCAGTTGAATACCAATGAAACCATCTATTTGCTCTTCTTGAAAAACTTTTGGCCGTTGCCTAGATTTGTGAACGTGCAAAGACATTTAAATTTACAAAGCTACTTGGAGCGTGAAAGAAGTTTAATGATGAGATTCGTAGTGATGATATGAGGGTGAGCAATTGCAATACCATACTTTACAAGTAATCCCTTTGATGTGTTGAGGCCCTTGGAGGGGGCCAACGGTATTCTGGCATAGCCATCCTTTGAAGGAGGGTCTAAGACCACTAGAGCTGATCCAATGCAACCCTAGTTGCCCAAACAAGGCGCTTCATCTTCCAATGTGAAAGGTAAGAATGTTGAGGATCAATCAAAAGAAACCTCTCACAGTTACTTAAAAGAAACCTGAAGGACCTAAAAGAAATTCCTCCTTCCATCCAGTTATTTAGTAATTTGTTTGGGTGGTTGGAATATAATGGATCTCAGTGCGTTGAAAAATGCTCGAGCACTGAAAGACCTGATTAAGACATTTAGGATCAATTTTTGTGGTTTGATTAAGGCTAGGATTAAGAGTGGTAATATTAATTGTATTGCCTAGTCTATTGCAAGTGGATGGAAGTGGCAAATGAATTAATGCTGATACCAAGGCAGGCATATTTGGATTTGGTTGGACCTTTTGGTTGCTGGTGTGTCCTCAATGGATATTCACGAGCAAATAATTCTTGTAGAGCTACTGATTTGGATGGTTGTTCTGGTTTCTTTTGCTGCATTATGTACTGTGCACATTCTCATAGTAATAGGAGGGAACTATGGGACCTTCTTATCGTTCAAGCCAGTCATTATGCTGATCATCTGTGGGCCGTTTTGAAGAATTTTATTGTGATATTACATCTGAAAAAAATCTTTAGTAGTAATTTGACTGAGTTTGACACAATATATTTTGCACATTATTTCCTTTCATGTGGACTCCAAGATCTTAGTTACAATTGGTGCTTTTTAAGTTGGTGTGATCTTAGAGATGATTATGGCCATATCTACCAAAAGTTAGACAGAATTTTAGTTAATAGTAGATAGCTCTCTAAATGCAAGAGTTATAAGGCTTCCTATTGCCAACCGAGTATCTCTTATAGAACCACTAGAGTTCCTATATTACAGGTTGTGTGAGATCCCGAAAACATAATAAATCCTAGTCATTGAATTTATATAAGTATATTTAAGGTAATTAGGTTAAGAAAAAATAAAAAAAAAATCAATTTGGAGGCGAAAAATGGCCCCAGGACCTCGGCACCCAGGTTGCGCCTCGGGCACAACCGAGACGCATTTAGCAGAACCCCGCGCTCGAAGGCGCCTGAGTGGCGCTCGAGCGCCCTCAGGTAAGTCACGTGCTCCTTTTTGTTTGCGTTCTAAAAGGGGATTTTGGGATTTTTGAGGCAGAGCAGCACGACAACAACAAGAGGAAGAAGAGAGGAAGAAGAAAGAAGAGAAGGAAAGGGGAGAAATCATTTGTTTCAATCCGATTTGGATAAAAATAATGGTAGATCGAGTTTAGGCAAATGTATTTCGGATATTATTTACTATTTTTACAGCTTTTCAGTCTCCCTAAAATTGTATTTATACTCTAAAATCATGTTTATTCATATTCAGTATAAATCAAGTATGTTTCTCCTGATTAATCGGACGGATTTCATATTTACCTGTGTATACTGCGATATATGACCTCAATTTCATAAAAAATCATATATTTAGTATCCGATTTATGTCCGAAAATTTTATGTGAAACCCTAGAATGAAATTGAGGGAATTTGGTGTTTAAATTCCATAAATTGTGACACATAAAGGCTTATTGGTAAAAAGGAATGTTCATATTAAGATATATAACTGAAAAATTTACATGGAACTGTGCTGTTAAGTTTCTGTGGTTTTTCAAAGTAGTCTGAAGGATTATCTGTGTAATTCTGACCGATGTTCTGATATATGCTAAGTTATAAGCTAAGAAATAAGAAGAAAAGTATTTCTGATTCTATTAATTAGGACCTAGGACTGATATACAGTCAGATTTCTTTTGGTAAGTAAATTACATTAAAAAGAAAAAAATTATACAACCTATAATTTATCTTCAAGTATTTTTTTGACTTAGAATTAAGTCATAGACGCGATGGCATACACCGATCACCTAATAATATAATAAAAAATAAACCCTACAAAAGGACAACATTCGTCAAAAGAAAATCAGTACAAACTTATCATTTAACAAGTTTGCAGTATATGTAAACTAAGAGCATGCTACACGCCATGGGCAGCAGAGAACCATTGCTTCAGCAGCAGCATCAGGCAGCAGGCCATCGGTTTCCTTCAGGCATTCTGCAATCAGCATACCACGTTAGCTTTAAGGCTACTGCAGCACCACAACTGCACCTTGTTCGATTGACAGCCACCTCAGCCATTTGGCATCGGATGCTACACCGACTGCACAAACAATACTCATCCCAGACAAAACCATTTCGGCCATAAGGGACCCCGGTATCATTCCTATGCATCTCGGGCAATGTAAACCAGAACACCCAAGCCATGTCAATCACGATTCCGAAGTCTACCAACCATTGGGTCACACCTAACCTGCATTTGGCAACCATATTAGCTTCAAATCAAATGCAGCATCCACAACTACACCCCATTCATTTGGCAACCACCTCAGCAATTTGGCATCTTGGTGCTACACCGACTGCACAAATAAGACCCATCTCGGACAAACACCAGCTCAGCCATAAGGGACCCCGGTATCATTCAAATGCATCTCGGATATTGTAAATCAGAACAATTACAAAACACTGTCCAAAGCAATTCCCACATCTGTTGCAACAGCATCTCACAGGCAGCAGGGCAGCAGTAATAACCAAGGGCATCACAAATGCCAGCCTCATTCCAGCAAATTCCAACCAGCAATAGTTACTGAGGGAGTCAGTACACCTCAGCAGATACAAGGATTTAACATACCGGCCACCCAATACTCTGGAGAACTACATTCCCTTGGGGCAAACAAAAAGATGGCAGTGTGGCTATGCAATCCAACATGCAGCAGGATGACAGCAAGGAGGCGCCAGCAGTAGGTTGCAACCATTCTGCATGAAAATTGCACTAGGACTCACACTAGGCCACTGGAGCAGGTAACCCAACACTACAATCAGCCAAACCCACCACGAGCAGATTTCAACACATAGTCCAGCTAAATTTAAAGCTATGTTGCAGCATAACATCCGACAGTTGAAAGAAAAAGATAGCAGCACTTGTCATTTGCAAGTCTGACAGAACTCTATGCATTGGTCCAACTCAGGTGGTATACCACAGATTAGCAAGACTGCACAGCATCTCGGCACAGAAGGCTTTGTTCATCCATCTCAGTCTTTTGCTACTCATCTCGCACACAACACTACCTCGCCCAAAAGGGACCTCGGCCAAAGTTGCACATCCTAATGTATATCTCTTAGCAAAAACAACCAAAGATACTGCAGCCCCATATGGCCAGCAGGCCATCAGTAATATCCTTGGGCAGCACTGTTGTCAACCTCAGCACCGATCAACAGCAGCACCTTGGAAGGGAAACCAGCCCAAACTCACACCAACAACCCTCCATTCAGCAAAGAAGAGCAACTGGTATGGTTCTTCGAATACCTGATGTACAGTTAGGTAAGGTTCTTCGGCATGCCTTAGAACGTCATTGTGATAATCGAGGATAATTCTATCCATGGAGTTATACATGGTCCGCCCTTCCTCAGGACGTTAACCTAGATGGTAGTTTTCTATTCCTAGCCTACCTTTGGAAGGCATTCCTATACCGATCCCACGAGAAGGGATCTCCCGTTCCTATTTCTGGCCTTAGATTGTGTGAAATGAACACAATTTATCATCGATTATTCATCCCCTCAACTAGTAGGGTCTACTAGTTTGATCCTTTCTGATAATAAAATGGGATTTCTAGAACTTATAGAGTTAATATCGGTTTCTGATTTTTTAGGCTCGTTATACTAATCTATATTTTCGGATGCATGTATAGAATGGATTTTCCTGGCTTCCACGTTTTCTAGGTGCTTGTTTACTCTTCGGTAATTTTCATGTTATCTACTTTACTGTATTATGTTTTCCTGATCTATACTTTCTCATATTTTCTTGTACATTTTTGTTCTTTAAATATTTTTATAGTTTCGCTTATTTGTTCATATGTTCTGCATGAAAGAATTTCACTTGCATATTTTGGTATCTTGCTAGGTTTCAGCTTACTGTTTTATTTCTCTCCCCTCTAGATAAGGATATAGAGACGATACCGGACGAACACGCATAATTAGAACTTAGCAAGAAAGGATTGAAGTTTCGGAGTTATCTTGAACATTTTGAAAATTTTGACAATTTTGTACGTAATTATGTCACTTGTGGATAGATATTGAATATGTATAATGGTCATAACATGTCGTTTATTTTGATGGAATAATAATTTATACTTCTAAAGGTTTATATTATGGATATAGATATTTCTGCTATTTTATTCTTTAAATTTTGTACAGATCCTATCAAGTATCTCTCATACGAATTCTGGTATAGTAGATAAGATTATTGAATTAAAGCCATGGAGGGCAAATATGGTTCTGTGTATATGTGTTGTAGGGTGAATTATGGCATTTGAATAGTTGTGTGCATGTACTGGTCATATTATATAAGTTATATTTTTTTTATTTTCATTCAATTATAAAAGAAACTCTGTTAAAAATTTTGTATAATTTAAATATTTTGAGTTTTGGCTCTAGTTTCTGTATCTGTATTAACAAAAATATTTGAGGACAAAAAAAATTCGTTCCGTTATAATTGGTATCAAAGAAAACGAGATGCCTTAGGATTTGATTTAAATTGTATGCGAAAACTTAGGAAACGATTATGACTAATCGAATCAGCAGGATGATTAAATTAGATCGAATAAGTTCTAGGAAATCCTCACTAGCATAAGTTAGGCTGGAAACAGACTGAGGTTTAGTGATTAAGTAAATTGATATTGATCCCAAACCTAGGCTAACCGATTTGGGTTCTAGGTTCAGGTTATGACCTGTTCTAGGATTGAGGAAAGATAAGCACCGGAGAGGATTAAATAGAATGTTTAAAGAGCTGACCTTAGGATTTTGTTGGATCTTGATTAATTTTAGCCCACCCTTTAATTTGATATCTTAAAGTTTAATAGCATTACCATGTTTCTGGTTATAGGCTATCAAATGGCATGTAGAAAGGGCAGAAGAGATGATCGTCGAGGCACTAGTATGCCCCTCAATCGTGAAGTTCAATACCTAAATTTGTTGGGAAGAATGACGAATGTTGTTGAAACGATGGAGCAATATTATATGGCTCCGATTCTTGCATCAAAGCCAATCTTAACGATGTATGAGAGGTTTAAGACAGAGAAGGTGCTTGAATTTTTTGAGGAAACAGATCCGGAGAGGTCGGAGAATTGAATTCAAAGACTAAAGAAGATATTTGCAGTCATTCAATGTTCCGATAACGAAAAGGTTGCTTTTGCAACTTATAAATTTAAAGGAGAAGCTGATGATTGGTCGGTGATGAAGAAAAGGGTGATAGGTTTGCTTGATGAGAAGATTTCTTGGGGGACATTTGAGGAAGCTTTCTGGGAGAAATATATTCGTTCTAGTCTTCAAAATTGGAGGGAGAGAGCTTTCATGCAGCTTAGGCAAGGAAGTCACACCGTGGTAGAGTATGGTGCGATATTTATTGAATTATCTTGCTATGTACCTTTTACTAGGGGAGATGAATTGAAGATAGCCAAGAAATTCCTGTGAGGGATCAAAGACAAGATTAAGAGTCGGTTAGTGACTCAAAAATTTTAAATTTATACTGGGGTCCTAGATAGCGCTCTGATACTTGATAAAGAACTTGAGGCTCAGAAATCTTTGGGTAAGAGGGTAATTAGTCTGGTAAACCTCAGTAAGAAGTCCAGTTTGGGATACCCGAAATCTACTAAGAGAATGAAAGTGTCTGATGGAGGGGAAGGTAGCGTCGGAATTCAATCAGTGTTTGATTCTCAAACGTCAGTGATGCATTGTAATTATTGTGAAAAAAGGCATCCGGGAACAATTTGTTTTAAAGCAATAGGGGCCTGTTTCAATTGTAGTCAATAAAGCCACCTGATCAAAAATTATCTCCTACCAAGTAGATTAGGAACAAGGAAACCTATTGACTCGACTAAAGCACTTGCAGCGACAGTTCAAGATACTATAGTACCCCCGAAAATGGATGGGGGTATTTTCTTACCTATGGAAATTCTGATTTCTGTTTTAATTAACTTGGGAGCTGAGTATTCTTTTAATTTCTCTATAATTTGCATGATGCACCCCTATTACCGTGAGGATTCTTGATTGTTCTGTGATTGTGTCTATGTATTCTTTTGTAATTCTTGTGAATTGTGGACAGCTGATAATCGAATGTCTAATTAAGGAAGTGATCGGTTATGTGTTGATGGAAGAATGAATATTTGATTTATTTGGTCGTTATGGCGAATAAGTTAAACTGATGACCTGGAGTTGATTTTTGGATGATATGGATCCTTTCAAAAATTGAAATGGAGTTCGAGGATATTTGTGTGAATCATAGCGAAAGGATATGATGTCCAGTAATTAAGTTGTGTATTCTGAATGATAGGAAAAGTTGATCAAATTAAGGATAGGCATCGAGTTTAATCAAAAAATGGGACTGCCTCTTTTTTTTAAAGTAGATAGGTGTAAGATTGTCTTGATGATAATGAATTGTTACAGAAGGAATGTGAAATCAGTTGGGGGAATGCCCTGTTGGGCATGTATTTTGAGTCAGTAGAACATTAGGCGGTACTTAAAGTTTAGCCAAATTTGTTAAACAATCCAACAAATGTTCTTTGATGATTATAGTGTTCGAGAACCGTTTAGCGGGAGAAAAATCTGTAATTGTTAGAATGGGTTAAGCAAAAAGGTGGATTCAAGGATTTAAGGAAAAGTTATTAATTGTTTTGTCCTAGTTGATCCTGATGGTCTGGTGAATTATAATAGACTATTATGTTCTTAAGAAGGTCAAAGTTTGGTTAATTCTGTATTAACATGTAACTGCCCACAAGTAAAGTGGGGGAGAAGTTTATGATTTGAAATTGCTTTGCCTGTAATTGAAATTTTATGATGAAATCTTTACCTTGGGGATTTAAGAATAATCTCTTGAAAGAAATTAAAGTCTTATGAATATAAAAGTTAGAGGCTGTGATAGGTGGATCTCAATATATTCAAAGAAGATGGATGTTAAGATCAATAGTTGATATTGGGAGTTTCCATTTGAGAATTTATCGAACTGTCTCGGAGATAACTCTGATCTAATAATCTTAAAAATTAAATTAGTTAAGTTACGATGGAAAAGTAACCTTAGGAAATTCCAAGCACTCTGATATTGTCAAGGAAATTCTAGGATTATGTTTTTCTATAGCGCTTGGGGAACGATGCCTTGGGATAAGTGAGAGAAGAATTCCTAGTTAGAGTTGCTTTTTCATTGGTCGAAATCAGCAATTGGAAGCCTCTGTATAAGAATTGTGAGTATTACTTTAGGAGATAGTTTTATCTAATAAATTAAGGGTCAGAATGGTTATGATATGATAAAAGCTGACCATGAAAATTGTAAATTGATAGGCCTGTCTAAGGATTATATAAATAAATTCCAGTATCTTGAGCAAAACGAGTATCAATATCGATAATGGATGTTAACGGTTATAGATTTGGTATTTTTTAGTGTTTCGTAGGAAACGAGGAAGGAAATTATGAATAGGCTCAGTTACTTAGGATAATAGAATGTTGCATTCCTAAATTGAGAAGCAGAACTGTATTCGGAGTGTAGGAGATGAAATTTGAAATGGGAAGCTCCTGTAGTTTCGTATCAGAATAACCTACTTGTCATGAGTATGAAGGAGGTGCTTGGGACTACATTGCTAGCTCCTTGGCATGCTAGCAAGATTTGAAAATTGCTCAGTATACGGATTTTGGGATTTTAAGGTTGTTAAGTATTAGAGTCTTGAGATCTTAGGAACGATCTGAAACTATATCGAATCTATGATGGCTACTATAGTTAGAATTTCTAGCTTTGTGGTGAATTGTGGATCTGTGAGAATTGTTTTCATAATCTGGATATCTTGAAAATCAGTTTTAAGCATGACTATCACGTAAATTGGGTGTTTGAAATGGAATATGCATCTTATGTAAATACTGATTTGATGGCATGCCAACGAAATGATGTGGATGTAAAGTGTCCTACCTTGGGAGTCTAATTATGACTTGAAGCTTATATCGAAATCTTAATGGAGCTTGATAAGATAAACTGGATGTTAAGTTAAATTCATTACGATGGCAAGTGGTAATAGGATAATTTGAAGTTAAATGATTTGGTGAGAGTGTGCAGCGGAATTGTGGAGGACCTAAATATTTTAAGATTTAAGTTAATGTTCAGAGAAAATATTCAAATTAAGGTTTAGCGTAAATAGAAGCGAGGAAATTGTGACTCGTTTAAGGTTTAGAACCAAGTTGGAAAGGTAGTTGATAAAATAAAATTGTTTTCAGACTTAGTAGATTTAGTTCCTTCAAATACACGTCAAATGATGAGGAGCAAGACAGTTGGGATATTTAAGGTTTTCCAGGATAATCATCCTAATCTAGAAATGATTCGGAGGCGTTAGAAAGGTTCCTTGATTATAAAATTTGAGGATCGTTAAATTTTGAGAACGAAATTTTTGTAAGTGGGAAAAATTTGTGAGATTCCGATCCCAAAAACATAATAAGTCTTAGTCATTGAATTTATATAAGTATGTTTAAGGTAATTAGGTTAAGGAAAAAAGAGAAAAAAATTAATTTGGAGGCAAAAAATAGCTCCAGGGCCTCAGCGCCCCGGTTGCACCTCGAGCACAACTGGGGCACATTTAGTAGAACCCCACGCTCGAAGGGCACCTGGATGACACTCGAGCGCCAGCATGAGAAACCTCCTGGCGCCTAGTTGGCGCTCGAGCCTCTCGAGAAAGCCATGTGCTTTTTTTTCTTTGCGTTTTAAAAGGGGATTTTGGGATTTTTGAGGTAGAGTAGCACGACAGCAGTGAGAGGAAGAGAAAATGAAGGAAAAGTAAGAGAAGAAAAGGGGAGAAATTATCTGTTCCGATTCGATCCGGGTAAAAATAACGGTAGATCGAGCTTAAGTAAGTGTATTTCAAACGTTATTTATTGTTTTTACAACTTTTTAGTATCCCTAAAATTATATTTATGCTCTAAAATCATGTTTATTCATGTTCAATATAAATAAAGCATGTTTCTCCTAATTAATCGGACAGATTTCATGTTTACCTGTATATACTATAATATATGACCTCGATTTTGTAAAAAAATCATGTATTTGGTATCCGATTTATGTCAAAAGTTTTATGTGAAACCCTAGAACGAAATTGAGGGAATTCGGTGTTTAAATTCCATAAATTGTGACATGTAAAGGCTTATTGGTAAAAAGGAAATGTTTATGCTAAGATTTATATCTGAAAAATTTATATGGAACTGCACTGTTAAGTTTCTGTAGGTTTTCGAAGTAGTCTGAAGGATTATCTGTGTAATTCTGACCGATGTTCTGATATACACTAAGTTATAAGTTAATAAATAAGAAGAAAAGTATTTCTGATTCTATTAATTAGGACCTGGGATTGATATACAGTCAGGTAAGGTTCTCTGACATGTCTCAGAACTTTATGATGATAATTGAGGATAACTCTATCCATAGAGTTATACATGATCCGCCCTTCCTCAGGGCGTTAACCTAGATGGTAGTTTTTTATTCCTAACCTATCTTCAGGAGGCATTCCTGTATCGATCCCACGAGAAGGGATCTCTCGTTCCTATTTCTGGTCTTGAATTGTATGAAGTGAATACAATTTATTATCAATTATTCACCCATTCAACTAGTAGGGTCTACTAGTTTAGTCCTTTCTGATAATAAAATGGGATTTCTAGAACTTATAGACTTTAATATCGGTTTTTGATTTCTGAGGCTCATTATACTAATCTATGTTTTCGGATGTATGTATAGAATGGGTTTCCCTGGCTTCCACGTTTTCTAGGTGATTATTTACTCTTCGGTAATTTTTGTATTATCTACTTTACTGTATTATGTTTTTCTGATCTATACTTTCTAATAATTTCTTGTACATTTCTGTTCTTTAAATATTTTCACAGTTTTGCTTATCTGTACATATGTTCTGTATGAAAAAATTTTACTTGCATGTTTTGGTACCTTGCTAGATTTCGACTTACTGTTTTGTTTTTCTCCCCTCCAGATAAGGATATGGAGACGAAACCATACGAACAGGTATCGTTAGAGCTTAGCAAGGAAGGATTGAAGTTTCGGAGTTATCTTGAATATTTTAAAAAATTTGACAGTTTTACATGTAATTATGTCACTTGTGGATAGACATTGAATATGTATAATGTTCATAATATATCTTTTATTTTGATGAAACAATAATTTATACTTCCGCAAGTTTATATTATGGATATAGATATTTCCGCTATTCTGTTCTTTGAATTTTGTACAGGTCTTAGCAGGCATCTCTTGTATGAATTTTGGTATAGTAGATAGAATTATTGAATTAAAGCCTTGGAGGGCAAATGAGGTCCTGTGTATGTCTATTGTAGGGTGAATTGTGGTATTTGAATAATTATGTGCATGTAGTGGTTATGCTATATAGGTTGTATTTTATGTTTTTATTCAGTTATAAAGGAGACTCTACCAAAAGTTTTACAAAATTGAAATGTTTCGAGTTTTGGTTCTAATTTCTGTACCTATATTGATGGAAACATTTGATGACAAAAAAAAAAAAATCCGTTCCGTCACAAGTTGTGTTAAAGCTTAAGCATCCTAAGAAGGTCTCAAGATTATTCATAGTGAGGTAGGTGACCTAGGCATTGTAATTGCTACAACCAAAGTTAAGTTGGAGGAAACCCAATGCACTCTTCAGTTGGAGCATTTTTGTTCCAATCGTATTTCAATCTAAAGGTTATCCATGGATGTTTATTGGAAACTCTTCTTTTTTTTGGAGAACTCTTTGAAGCAAAGGGCGAAGATAAGGTAGCTTAATGAAGGGGACAAATGTATAAGATCTTTTTTCAATACTATTAAGGAAAAGCATAGCATTTGGCAAATCCGGTCGCTTGCCAAGGAGGATGGATCTTTAACTAGGTTTGAGGCTAAAACTCGGGATGTTATCATCAATTATTTTACAAATCTATTGTGGATGCAAGTTGTGGATTGACCCATGAATAAGGTTCCTTTGCAACCTTTCAACATAGAGTCTATTGCCGCCCTTCTTCTCCTAGTCCTCATTATTCCAACCATAGATGAGATTCGATCAATTATGTTTTAGTTTGGTGATTCCAAAGCCTTGCGGTACATTTGGTTGATAGAATAGAATAAGGTGAGAATAGAATAATTATTCCAGGGAATAGAATAGGGTAGGAATAAATTTAAAAATTGTTATTCATATGTTTGGTTGTTAGAATAGAATAAATTGTGAATTACTATTCTTTTGTTTGGTTTGTAGAATAGTATGAGGAATAAGATAAAAATTTATGAAAATG
>JAODPA010064184.1:0-11052 GCA_025585075.1 Nepenthes mirabilis | reverse complement strand
CGTTCACTGAATTCGAATCCTGCACACCACTAAAACGAACAAGAGGTCAGCGTGTCGGTGGGAGGTTGTCCCACCGAAAATACTCCGACACTCAAGTCAGTAAATCCTTTTAAGTAAGGAAGGTAACTGGAAAGCAAAAGAAAGAGAGTGTGAGATGGTTGAAGTATTGGCTGTTGAGAATGTGAGTTCTCGCTTCCTACTCACAGAGAGCGTAAGGAAGCGACGTCCTAAAAGCGTGGAAGCTTTGTAAATGAGTCTCAGAAGACTGAGAAGGTCTCCAGGAATCCGGAGGCCTCTGGTGGGATTGGAGGATGAGCGCTTGTGTAGAGAAAAAGAGGAGAGGAGCCTCTGTTCAAGCTCCGTAAGCGTTTGTGTGGACGACTGTAGGAAGTCCTTCGAGAAGCTCTTTTTCAGTGTTCTTAGGAAGATGAGTTACAGAGTGAGCGAGAGAGCTTCAGTTTCTGAGTGAGCTTGTATGTATGCGAATGGGTATCTCAGGATGCATGCAAGAGAGCGTTTGAGAGCGTATGAGAGCATGTGATAGCATATCAAAACATGTGTCTTCTAGAACGAAGACCTTAAGCTTTTATGGACAGCAAGAGAGCATCTTTCCTTGGTCAAGGTGGCGTGTTCTTCTTGGACTGACAGTGGCGGCCTCCTCAGAGTTGGTGGGCCTAACAATCATGATTTGATGAATCCCCTTTTTGTTGTACAGTGTAACGGATCTTCAGACTATCTCATGCTTTTGTGATCGTTTTGTTGGTGTTGAAGTCATTGTCACTTTTTTTGGAGAAGATTAGCTTTTAGGAGGACATGTGGCCATGAGAAGACCGTTGCTTTTCATGCACGTGTTTGCCTGCCAGATTGGGCCTGGGCCATTGCAGGTTTAAAGCGTTTTTTGGGCCTGCCACTACAGTGCATCTAGTTAACGCTCGAGTTAACCGTCCGTCGCGAGTTAGTCGTTTGCTGAAATTTAGACGGTTAATGCCGATGTTGACCATCTTGGGCCTTTCAGGATTTGGGCATTCGAGTCCTGTTGGGCCATTTTTGAGTTGACCGTCTTGGGTCACCGTTGACTTTGGGCCAGCTCGTATTCCGACGTATCCATCACTAGCCCTCCATGCTGGTGGCCAGAATTCTAGCCTTTGGCATATTCATGATGGGATGCCCCTCACTGTCCTTCGTTGTTTGAGGATCTCGGAGGACCCTATGAAAGACGGAGAGAAAAGTTGACCGAAACTGTTGACCGTCTTTGATCAATTCTGGAAAATAATGTTGACCAAAAATGTTGACCGTTTTTGGTCAGTTTCGGAGAAGAATGTTGACCAGAACTGTTGATCATCTTTGGTCAGTTCCGAAAAAGAATGTTGATCAGAACTGTTGACCGTCTTTGGTCAGTTTCGGAGAAGAATGTTGACCAGAACTGTTAACCATTTTTTGCCAGAATTCGAAAAGCTTTCTGCGAGCCTTGATTGACGTGTGGCCATCAGCCGACTTGTAGGCCAAAAGTAGACACGCATCTTCTTTTGGAGGGGCGGATATCTGGGCCATTAATGCGCCTGAGATTTTCCTTTTGAAGGGCCAAACAGGGAGGCGACACGTGATAGAACTGACGGCGTCCTTTCTAAGGGGTTTTAAGGCATTTTTCCATTCAAGTTTCCCTCCCCACTTTGAAATCCTTCTTTGCCTTCTTGCTTCGTCTTCTTCGTCTTTGACTTAGCATCTCTGAGAAACCCTAGCCTTTCCTGTTAGCCATGTCCTCCATCGCCGACATCGCTTCCGTCCTCAGATAGGGTGACGTAAAAGCATTTTGCGTTGAGTTTAATATCCCTAAGGATATTGCTTGGAGGGTCCCAGGGAAGGACGACAGAGCTTTTTCTCCACCGGTTGGGCACATCACGATTCACAAGGCCCACCTGAGGAGCGGCCTTCGTCTCCCTTTGCCGAACGACTTGCAGTTCGTCTTGCAAGCCCTGCGAGTCCCGATTGCCCAACTTCACACCAACGCCATACGGTATATTTGCACCCTCTGCATTTTCCTTAGAAAACATTCCAAGAGGTTGAGGATGCCGATGGTGAAGGGCCTCTTCAAGATAAACCAAGGGGCGAATGGATATCGTTCGTCCCCCGTACTCACATAAAAATAATTACGGCCATCTACGACTCACTCAAGAACTGAAAAAACCGGTTCTTCTTCATGAGCATGGGGGTGACCTGGCCCATTGCAGAGGATTGGGGCCAGGTGCCGAAGGTGTATACAGGGACGCCGTCTGCGGCGGAGATGGCGTCCTTAGAGTGGCTAATCAAGCTGATTAAGGACCACCCTGCTGATTTCAAGAGGGATTTCTTGGTCTCTAGGGCGGAGACCAAGAAGGTGAATTGGGGACCGCCTTCCCCTGTTCAAAAGCCCATGCCGCCAGCTAGGATGCTGCTGCCGGAGGATTCCAATGGCCTGATCATCCGCATGCACCACACAGACGAGGACTTCATTGGCCCATGGCCCAAGAAAGTGGTGGAGATGCCTTCCTCTTCATCGTTGTACCCTGACTATATCGCCGCCGGGATCTGCAGTGGCCCCGGCAGCACCACGGGCCTAGAAAGAACTTTTGAAGACCTGCCAGTGGCCACGGGAGTAAACATCATTTTGGCACAGCCCGCACCGTAGGCGGCTCCTGCTGTGGAGCCAATGACGGAGTTTGATCCTCCAGCGGCTGGCGCGGAGGCTGTAGTTGGAGAGCTTGCGGATGCTATGGTCGACGATGATGAGAGGCTACTGGATGAGATCTTAGAGGAGGCAGCCACCAGCTTGGCTCGAGAGGAGGTCGCTCTTGGTCCACCACAGCTTAGGCCAGGTCTAGAGGCAAGGCCCGAGAGGCCTGTGAGGAGAATGTGGGAGGTATGATTCTTGGCGATGGCTTCCGCATACTTTCTCCTTTCCCGGATTTCTAACTTGTTTTTTGTTTTCCTCTTGCGCAGTCGGGAAAGCTGGCTTCTGTCGTTATCAAAGTGGTGGAGCAGCGTGATCGGGCGATCGCTGATATGGAGGCGGAGATCGTCTGGCTGGATGCCAGGTTGGCTGCTTCGGGGGAAGAGCACCTTGGCGGGAGTAGAGACGGATAACGCCAGCTTGAAGGCCGAGGTTGCCCGTCTGAAAGAGGAGGCTGAACAGGCCAAAGCACGCATTAGTCGACTTGCCAGGCGAGTAGCAACTTTGGAGAATGATCTGAGTCTCCGTATCCACCTCCATGAGGTTGAGGGCATGATGCACGCGCGGCTGTTGGAGGGAATCAATGTCAGCCGGCACATTGCGCGGTTGGTTGATCCTGGCTTCCCAGTTGAGTTCATCAATCTGTCCAACAGAGCAGCACAACACAGAGATGACCTCGTGGGGGAACCCCATAACATCCAGGGGCCTCTGCCACCTCCTTAGCCCCCTATGTTGTACATTTTTGTGACCTCCCTTGTTTATGTACATAAAATGTAACTTGGATCACATTTGGAAGCAATAAAATGAAAATTCTTTCAATTTTGTATCATTTAGCTTTTACTACTCTTGTGTTTATATTCTTGTTTGCATTGGACGGCCAACTTGGTTGGCCGACTGCCATCGTTGTGCTGCCTAAGTAGTGAGGTCCTTAGGCTTTGTAGGCAGTTGCGCTAACCAGTCTGGTGGCACTGCCGAAGTGCCGACTTGGGCGGCCTGCGTTGGAGAAGGATGCTTCTCCCTTCGACCGTCGCTGACTAATCACGCTATTTCCTTGTAGAGGAGGTCGTTGCGTATGCTGTGTAAGCCCCCTAAGATTTGGACAATTATCGGGCCACTTGGATGACCAAGGTTTAGATACGACCGCTAATGGGCCACCTGGATGACAAGGGTTTACTACGACCCCTCTCGTGCTGCTTGGATGACCGAGGTTCATATTAGACCGCTTATGGGCCACTTGGATGACCAGGGTTTAGATTAGACCGCTTTCGGGCCACCTGGATGACCAGGGTTTAAATACGACCGCTAATGGGCCCTCGGATTACCGAGGTTCATGTTCGACCACTTATGGGTTGCCTTGATGACCAGGGTTTATTAACGAGAGGGTGAGGACCCTCCCGACTTAGGGGTAGTCAAGGTCGGGTAACCTGCAAAGCAAACATGTATAGACATGCACATAGGAGAGGCAGGCAGTATGCTAAGTAAACACTTATTTTGACACATTTAGAACACGCAGGCGAATGTACATGCACACAACAATGCAAACGCGTACCTGCACCTTCTACTGGAAGTAGTGTCTAAGGTGATCGCGTTCCACATTCACGGAACCAATTTCTCGTCCTGGCTCCGAAGCTTGTAGGCTCTGTTTTCCAAGACGGCGGAGACGAGGAACGACCCTTCCCAATTAGGGGAGAGCTTATTGTGGCCTACCAGCTTGCCTGTGGTTTCGACGCCTCGTAGGACCAGATCTCCGACATCGAATTGTCACACCTTAACCTTTTTGTTGTGGTATCAGGCAATCCGATGTTGGCAGGCCGTTGTTCGTACTCTGGCGGCGTCGCGGGCTTCCTCCAACAAGTCTAGGTGCTCCCTGATTTTTTGGGAGTTAGCTAGTGGGTCAAAGGACTCCACCATAAGACTTGAAAGCCTGATTTCGACCGGAATTACCGCCTCAGTCCCGTAATAGAGGTTGAAGAGCATCTCGCATATTGGTTCCTTTGGGGTTGTCCGGTAAGACTAGAGGACAGAGGGGAGCTCGTCCGCCCAGGAGCCCCCTGCGTCCTCCAGCTTAATTTTTAACCCGTGGAGCAGCTTTCGATTCGTGAGCTCCACCTGTCCATTCGCTTGGGGGTATGCCATCGAAGTGTGGACCAGCTTGATATCAAGGCTGGTGCAATACTTAGTGAAGCATTTTTTCGAGAATTGGGTCCCATTGTCGATCACAATGACCTCGAGGACGCCAAATCTACAAATGATGTTCTAGCGGAGGAATTCTAGGGCGTTATGCTCCGTTATTTTTGCCAGTGGGATGGCCTCGACCCACTTAGTGAAGTAATCGATGCCCACGATGATGAACTTTCTTTGCCCCGTGGCAATGGGAAACGGGCCGAGAAGATCGATCCCCCATTGCGCGAAGAGCCAAGGGGCCTGAAGAGTCTTCAGGTCCGCGGACGGCTGGTGGTGAAGGTTGCTATGAAGCTGGCAACTTTCACATTTCTTCACAAACTCAAGCGCGTCCTTTTTCATCGAGGGCCAGTAGTAGCCCTAGCGCATGACCTTGAAGGTTAAGTTTTTTCCACCTATGTGCGATCCACAGATCCCGAGGTGGACTTCTCTTAAAG
The DNA here is from genome assembly GCA_025585075.1 of Nepenthes mirabilis. Lineage (NCBI taxonomy): Eukaryota > Viridiplantae > Streptophyta > Magnoliopsida > Caryophyllales > Nepenthaceae > Nepenthes > Nepenthes mirabilis. The sequence goes on along the minus strand of JAODPA010064184.1, from coordinate 5,727 downwards.
CGTAGTTGGCCTCTTCGGGAGTTAGGCATCAGAGGTATTGGGTCAAGTAGCCACGGTGATATAGCTGTCCGTCAACCATAGTACACCAACCAGCCGTCTTACTGATCCTTTTGGCCTTCTCCGCGTCCTCTGGCAACAATCCGTCAGCCAGATAATTAAGGTAAGGCGTCATCCAGTTTTTTACTTCAGCAATCTGCATTGCCTCTTGTTTCTCGGTGCTGGGAGTGTTCAGGATCTCCCGCATGTCCCTCGAGTATTGCTCCGAATTTTCGACTACAGCTACCCTGGCCAGCTGGTCCGCCTTCCAGTTTTCAGTTCGGGGAACGTGAATGAGGGTCAGCTTATCGAAACCCCGGGCTGCCTCCCTTGCCTTTATCAAGTACTTGGCCAGGTGAGGGTTGTTATCCTTAAAGCCTCCATTAACCTGGTTAACAATTAGTTCGGAGTCGCTGTAGACTACCAGCCTCTTGGCAGAGCATTCCTTGGCTAATCGCAATCCGGCTAACATGGCCTCATACTCGGTAACGTTATTGGTTCCCGAAAAATTGAGCCTGAGGGAGTATTTCACCTCAAACACGTCGGGGGTCAAAAGGACCACTCCAGCTCCACTGCCCGTGTCCGTAGACGATCCGTCCACGTGGAGTATCCATTTCGGAACCCTGTCAAGCAGTTCAGTGCTTTCTTCGGGCGGTTTCTCGAGAACTGGGGTTGTAGTTTCAATAATGAAATCAGCCAGCGCCTACGCCTTCATAGCAGGCCTGGGCTGAAATTCGATGTCGAACTCGCCTAACTCGATAGCCCATTTTACTAACCGCCCAGAAATGTCGGGTTTCTGGAGTATACTTTTCAGTGGCTGGTCCATGAGGATCACTATCCGGTGGGCCTGGAAGTAGGGCCTTAACTTCCGTGCGGAGAAGAAAGTGCCAAGGCCAGTTTTTCTACCCGCGGTAGGTCTCTGGGCCGGTTAACGTTTTGCTTACGTAGTACATCGGCCGTTGAGTGTCGGAGTCCTGGCGCACGAGGACAGAGCTGAGGGATGCCTCTGACACTGAGAGATAAAGGTATAGTTCTTCTCAGGCCTTGGGTGACACCAACAATGGCGGGCTGGCTAGATACCGCTTCAGTTCGTCGAAGGCTATCTGGTAGTCTGCCGTCCATTGAAGTTCGTTGGATTTCGTCCCTCTAAGGGCCTTGAAAAAAGGCTAGTACTTCTCGCTAGACTTTTCAAGGAAGCGGGACAGTGCTGCCAGCCGTTCAGTCAATCGCTGGACGTCCTTTACGCTCCGTGGTGGAGCCATGTCGGCGAGAGTCTTAATTTTTTCTGGGTTTGTCTCAATCCCCCGCTGGGAGACGATGAAACCCAGGAATTTACCGGAGGCTACTCTAAAGACACACTTAGTTGGGTTCAGCTTCATGTGATGCTCACGGAGCACCTCGAACGACTCTTCCAGGTCACGGATGTGGTCACCGGTGACCTTGCTCTTAAAGAGCATGTCGTCGACGTAGACCTTTATATTGCGACCAATCTGTTTTTTGAACATTTTGTTGACCAGCCATTGGTATATCGCTCCGGCATTTTTCAGTCCGAAGGGTATCACTTTGTAGCAATAGATGCCCTGATCAGTCATGAACGAGGTATATTCCTTGTATTCTGGACTTATTCGGATCTGGTTGTAACCTGAATAAGTGTCCATGAAGCTTATTAGCTTATGGCCGGCTGTCGAGTCAACCAGTAGGTCGACCCTGGGCAAGGGAAAGCCGTCCTCTGGGCAGGCTTTATTGACGTCGGTAAAATCGATGCACATTTGCCATTTCCCGTTACTTTTCTTCACCAAGATGACATTAGAGAGCCGGTTCGAATAGTGGACTTCTCTAATAAAATCGGCGTCTAACAACTTCTTCACCTCCTGTTGGATGGCGATCAGCTGTTCAACGGAGTGATTTCTCTACTTCTGCCTGACAGGTTTTCGGCCTAGGTGAAGCCCTAATTTATGAACCATCACCTCCGCTGGAATCCCAGGCATGTCCGTTGGAGTCCATGTAAAGAGGTCAGCGTTCTGTCGGAGGAACACGATCAATTCATCGCGCAGTGGTCAGGCAAGCGAGCCGCTGATCTGTACTCACTTTTTCTGTTCCTCTGGGTCCAGTGGGACTAGATCCGTGGTTTCACAGACTGCGCTTGCTAAAAGGTCGTCTCGTCCCGGTGGTCGAGTTTTCCAACTGTTCTAACACTGCCGCTAGGGGCAATCTGAGACATGTAACAGGTTCGTCTGGTAACCTGGTCACCCAGCACCTCTCCTACACCGTAAGGTGTTGGGAACTTCATCTTGAGGTGCGGAATCGAGGTGACCACCTCAAACGCCGTCAAGTAAGGTCTGCCTAGTATGGCGTTATACACAGAAGGTAAGTCGACCACCAGGAATGTGAGCGTTCGGCTTGCTATTTTCGGATACGTACCCAAAGTGACCTCCAATTGGATGGTCCCCTGAACAGGCACAGGCTCATTGTCAAGGCCATACAATGGTCCCTTGGCAGGTTTTAGTTGATTCTTTTTTAAGCCTAATTTGAAGAATGCATCCAAGTAAAGCAAGTCTTTAGAACTTCCATTATCAATGAACACTCACTTCAGTTGGTAGTCGACACTACCATCCAAAACGAGCTCGAATACAACGAGGACATCAGCATGGGGGGATATTACATGAGTTGAATCATCACTATTAAAGCTAATAGTGTTGTCCGCCATTCGTTACTTCTTCCTCCCAGTCTGCTGTTCCTCGCCACCGGTTGGACTTTTAGCAGATCGGGTGGTGATCATGTTAACCACCCCTACTGTAACCCAGTTTCGGGGAGGAGACTACTCCTGCCCCTCTAGAGCTCTGTCCGGAGCCCCTGATGAACTTCGTTAGGTGTCCTCTACGGATCAGCTCTTCGATTTCCTTCTGCAGCGTCTCGCAGTCCTCAGTTGAATGCCCAGCAGAGCAGTGGAAGTCGCAGTACTTCGACTGGTTTTCAGAGTCCTTCTTTAGTGGTTTTGGCCACTTTAAGAACTTCTCTCCGCAGATTTTCATGAGGACGTTCGAACGCGTGTCCGTCAGAGGTGTAAAGCTGGTGGGCCCTTAGTCTCTGCGCTTCGAGGGCCCAATCCGGTGTTGCTTCCAGCGGGACTGTTCACTGCCACCGTACTTCCTCTTTCCCACTCCAGGAAAGGATCGAGGTTGATCCGTCTGCTCTGGAAGTTTTGCCTCGTTGGCCTCTTCTGCTGCAGTATGGCCCAGGTGATGGATTCAACTTCCCGAAAAGTTTGAGGATTCTTGTGGGCCAGGTGCTTGAGGAAGTCCCCGTAGGCCAGTGAGGAGATGAAACTGCCCAGTTTCATTTCCTTCGTGATCCGGGTAATTCGCTTTGCCTCTGCCACAAAGCGGTCCAGGAAGCGCCGTGGGTTCTCTCCCGGCTTCTGCTTGATGTGGGAGAGGTACCACGGCTGCTTCTCTTTCCATCCGCTCAAGGCGTACTAAGCCAGGAAGAGATCCGTGAGCTCTCAGAAGCTGCCGATGGTTCCTGAGGGGAGGTGATGGAACCAGATTCGGGCATCTCCCTTTAACGTGAGCGGGAAGTAGCGGCACACCGCTGAGTCTTCTAACCCTTGTAGACTCAGATGTGGGAGAGGTAGCGGCTGCTTCTCTTTCCATCCGCTCAAGGCGTACTGAGCCAGGAAGAGATCCGTGAGCTCTCAGAAGCTGCCGATGGTTCCTGAGGGGAGGTGATGGAACCAGATTCGGGCATCTCCCTTTAACGTGAGCGGGAAGTAGCGGCACACCGCTGAGTCTTCTAACCCTTGTAGACTCAGATGGTGGTCAACCGGATCATTACTCCCATCGTACGAGTCAATGGAAGGCATCTTGAATTTGTTGGGCAGTGGACAGTTCAGGGTCTCCGCCATAAAAGGAGATCGGTCCAAGTCAATAGCTTGTTCCTCATCCTGGAGCACGTGATTCCAAATATTATCCACTCACGGGTATGCGCGAGTGGCGTTTGCAGATCTTTTGGAGTTAAGGTAAGCCCTCAACTCTGTCTTGTCCCTGGAGGGTCCAGCAACCGGTTGGCTACTGCCTCCAGCGGACCTGGCAGTCTTGGAGGCTCGCTCCTAGACTGTGTGCTCGTCTTCAGCCTGAGAGTATCGGGGATTTCTTCTCTTCAAACTTTCCCGCTGAGTTATTCTTTCGGAGCATTCTTCAAGCCTATTCTAGCCAGGAACGTGTGAGGAAGCTGGGACTGGATTGTTCTTGGATCTATTGGGCTTCTTGACCGGCTTCTTTTTCCTTTGGCCACCCTTCTTGGTGGCCGGTGCAGAACAGCTAACGAAGGAGCCGCCTGCTGTCGCAGTTCGTTCTGAGAGCAGAGTATTCGGAGCAGACGATTATTGGCCTGTATCTGCTCCATCAACTGTTGGAAGAAGGGCGCTGGTACTCTGCCCATTATCCCGTTGACCGTGGTACTAGCAGCGTGGTCCTGGTCGGAATAGGTGACGTCTCTAGCGGGATCGTTAGCTTGGGCTCTCATATTTACCATTGGGAATGAATCAGAATCAGATGGTGCAAAGAGAGCGTTGTGCAGAGTAGCGGTTAGCTTTTCGTAAGCGCTTCCCACAGACGGCGCCAATGATACGTACATGGATTCGACTTTGAACAGATTCGGATTCGTCTGAATTATTTAACCCGACTCCGTTCACTGAGTTCAAATCCTGCACGCCACTAAAAAGAACAAGAGGTCAGCGTGTCGGTGGAAGGTTGTCCCACCGAATATACTCTGACGCTCAAGTCAGTAAATCCTTCTAAGCGAGGAAGGTAACTAGAAAGCAAAAGAGAGAGAGAGTGAGATGGTTTGGAGTATCGACCTGTCGAGAATGTGAGTTCTCGCTTCCTGCTCACAGGGAGCGTAAGGAAGTGACGTCCCGAAAGCGTAGAAGCTTTGGGAATGAGTCTCAGAAGGCCGAGGAGGTCTCTAGGAATCCGAAGGCCTCTGGTGGGATTTGAGGACGAGCGCTTGTGTAGAGAGAAAGAGGAGAGGAGCCTCTATTCAAGCTCCATAAGCAATCATGTGGACGACTGTAGGAAATCCTTCGAGAAGCTAGTTTTCAGTGTTTTTAGGAAGATGAGTTACAGAGTGAGCGAGAGAGCTTCAGTTTCTGAGTGAGCTTGTGTGTATGCAATTGGGTATCTCAGGATGCATGCAAGAGAGCGTTTGAGAGCGTATGAGAGCAAGTGATAGCGTGTCAAAGCATGTGTCTTCTAGAACGAAGACCCTAAGCTTTTATGGACAGCATGAGAGCCTCTTCCGTTGGTCAAGGTGGCGTGTTCTTCCTGGACTGACAGTGGTAGCCTCCTCAGAGTTGATGGGCCTGACAATCGTGATTTGATAAATCCTCTTTTTGTTGTACAGTGTAACGGATCTTCAGACTGTCTCATGCTTTTGTGACCATTTTATTGGCGCTGAAGTCATTACCGCTCTTTTTGGAGAAGATCAGCTTTTAAGAGGACACGTGGCCATGAGAAGACTGTTGCTTTTCGTGCACATGTTTGCCTGCCAGATTGGGCCTGCGCCGTTACAGGTTTAAAGCGTTTTTGGGCCTGCCGCTGCAGTGCATCCGGTCAACGCTCGAGTTGACCACCGCACGCGAGTTAGCCATCTGTTGAAATCTAGACAGTCAATGCTGGCGTTGACCGTCTT